>PYAF01005246.1:3463206-3477476 GCA_007407185.1 Glycine tomentella | reverse complement strand
AGGATATTAGAATAGTTAAAATTATATTTAGCAAAGCTTTCAATTGAATTTAAATTGTAAATATGACATTTATATATTAAATTTGCTTGTTTGATATTGATGTCATATCATTTGAGTAAATTTAATACAAATTTATTGATTGATATATATATATATATATATATATATATATATATATATATATAATGTATCATTCAAATTTCTGGGGTCTACTTTTTAAAAAAAAAAATAATTATTGGTTGGACTTATTGTTAAACTGTTAAACAAGAATGAATAATTAAAAAATGTGTAATCTACATTGGTTGTGCTTTAGCCGATGTAGAAAGTAGTTATATATAACATTGATTTTATATAAAACTAATGTTGAATACCATTTTTTTTATATATTTGTTGAAGCCCAACCGATGTAGAAAGCAGGATGAGGTACATACATATTTTGATGCACTTTCTACATTGGTTGCATTTACAACCAATGCTAAAAGTAATTTTCACATCGTTTTAAAAATTGATTATGAAAGTATCTTGTTTGCTTCAACATTAGTTTTCTTCAACATCAATTTTCAACTAATGTTAAAGATTTCTTTAACCAATGTTGTTAAATGTATTTTTTTGTAATAGTGAGCAATATTATTAGTAGATCTTGTGATTGATTTTGGTATGTTAATTTTTACTCAAATTTTATTTTACTTTTTTGGAAATATGTTTGTGGGATTAGTTTAAAACTTGTTTTTGATTATTTTTAACTAGAGGTGTTCACCGGTACGGGTCACCCGTAAACCCGAACCGATCTGAACAATTTGGGTTGGGTCATTTATATATTTGGATCAAAACCGAACCGAACTGATCAAAACAGTTCATGTACGGGTTGGGTCATGGGTTTAGATTTATAGATCCGTTGATCCGATGACCCGATCCGTGAACCCATAATAATAATATAAGTTTTATTATTTATATATATATATATATATATTAAAAATAAAAAAAATAATTTGACAATAAAAAAAGGTATGATATTGTAAATGTTTAAGATTGCATTCAAAAATAAGATAGGATATTTTTTAATATTGCATTAAAAAATAGGATAAAATATTTTTAAGATTGCATTGCATAATATAATAGAATATCTTTAAGATTGCATTGAATAATATGATAGAATATATTTAGGATTGTATTAAAAAATTGATTAAAATCATATCTTTAAATTAGTATAAATAGAAACATATTTTGGTGTTCATGTATGCATTCCATTTCAAATAATATTAGAGTATTAGAGAGTTTATGTTTGCGTCATTGAGAGAATTGTTGTGACTATTTGCTTAAGGAATATAACTGGTGTCCTAGTTCCCAGCTGCGACCTTTTCCAAAGTCAAGAAGAAGAATACAATAAAATAAGTTTCTATATGATCTCACAACAATTCTCTCAATGATGCAAACATAAATTCTCTAATACTCTAATATTATTTGGAATGGAATGCATACATGAACACCAAAATATGTTTCTATTTATACTAATTTAAAGATATGATTTTAACCAATTTTTGAATGCAATCCTGTAATACCCTGAGTTTTAAGCATGTAATTAACCCTGTGATTAAGGCTATAATCATGTTTCGATGATCGGAAAGGGCGCATTCAGCAGAAAACTCTGTCAGGGGTGCGGCGCCAAGAGCGCCAGGTTTGGCGCTGAGGGCGCCAGGGCACTGGATTACGGCGCCAAGAGCGCCGGTTCCACGCTGAGGGCGCCATGGCCACTGGGATGTGGCGCCAGGAGCGCCAGAGGTGGCGCCTGGGGCGCCAAGTTTCCCAGGTGGCGCGGAGAGCGCCGGATGCGGCGCCGGTGGCGCTATGGTTTCTGGAAGGTGGCGCCAGGCCCGCGCTGGGAGCGCGGGGATCTTTGCAGGTTCACGCCTGGGGCGCCAGATGTGGCGCCAGGGGCGCCAGAGTTTCTGGGATGCGGCGCTTGGGGCGCCAGATGCGGCGTTGTGGGCGCCAGAGTTCCTGGAGTGTGGCGCTAGAGGCGCCGGTGGTGGCGCGGATGGCGCCGTGGTTTCTGGAGGTTGGCGCTGGGAGCGTCGGGCCGGCGCCAGGAGCGCCGCATGTCGGGCTGAGCGACTATATAAGGCCCACAACGCGAAAAAATGAGGGAGAAATGTCTTCTTCTTCTTCATTTCGCCCCAGCCTCCATTGATGACCCTCCCAAGCTTCCTTGAGCCATATTTGTTGATCAAAACACTTCCAATTAGCTTTTGATTGTGAGAGAAACACTATGGAAGCTTGAATCACTCATCCCTTTCCATCAAAAACCCCTTTTGAGTGATTTTGAAATCCCTAAGAGGAAAGCTTGAGAACTTGAGTGTGGCTGAGACCCATTGCATGGGAAGGACGCCGAAGCTCGAGGAGGTGGTCCTAGGGTCTTCCTTGACGCCGTTGAGGTAAGAAACTCAAGTTTCTCCGTTTGATTTTGAGATTGGGGGTTTGCATGAATAGTGACCCTTTTGTGATGGGGTTGGAATTAGCCCAAAGTCTAGTAGAGACTTATGTTTAGGGGGTTATTGTGATGATGATAGAGCCTTCAGAAATCGTTATTGATGAAGTTTGATTTTGGCTCTGAGACATGCATGTATGGAAAAAGGGGTTGAGTGCATGGTTATGTTGAACCTTAGAGTAGATGATGAGTACTCTTGGGTTGGGTTAGATGTTGTCCATGACCTGATTTTGGTTGTATGATTGAGCTTGGACATGGTAGGGCTAAGGCATGGATGTGCTTGTGTTAGCCTGAGCGGAGTCTTAGGAGAGACTCTGGGACCTTGGTTAGGCCGAGAGGGATCCTAGTGAGGGTCCGTGAATCACTTGTGAAGTGATTGGTTATGTATTATGTGAAAGGGATGGTAGTTCCTTCATGTGAACGGCTTAGGACCGTTATTGATGGTATGTGTTTGCTTATGTAGGATGTGAGTCTGATATCTCTGGTAGAGGTAGCCACGATACCGGGGAAGCTAGTGCTTTGCCTAGAGCAGGTAAGCTCTCGGACCTTGATTGTATGGCTTTTGTTTGGTTCCACCATGCTCCAGATGGAGAATGGTTATATTGTGATATGTTGTATGTGTGTGGCACATGTATAAAATGTGGAATGAACCCTTTGATGAGGGATTACTGTACATGTATGTATTGAATGTGATTTGAACCCTTTGTTGAGGGATGATTATATATGCTGAATGCGAATGAAACCCTTTGGTGAGGGTATGTTGTGTGATGCAGATGTATGCTTGAATATGTGAATTGAACCCTTTGATGAGGGAATTATATGCATTGATTGTATATGCATGACAGGTGAGCTGAACCCTTTAATGATGGGGATATTATGTATGGTCTGTAATGGTTTGATATGGTTGTGAGCCATTTAGCCTGTGATAGGCGTGATTAACCATTGCACTGATTGTGAATTCTGAGTATTGAATGAATGAAATCCTATTGTAGTAGGATAGATGACTAGAGATTTTAGTAAGACCTGATGCGAGATGTTCCTGTTACATGGATGTAGCCTCCCACGGGAGATGTTCCTATGTACACAGATGTAGCCTTCTCAGGCAATTGTGTGAGATAGAATATGAGATGTTCCTGTTATATAGATGTAGCCTCCTTCTTAGAGATGTTCCTATATACACAGATGTAGCCTCATATAGATTGATGAAATCCTGACAAGAGATGTTCCTGTTATGTAGATGTAGCCTCCTGCTTGGAGATGTTCCTACATAGCTAGATGTAGCCTCTGCTGGGTAGAGATGGATACCTGCAAGAGATGTTCCTGGTGTGTAGATGTAGCCTCCTTTTTGGAGATGTTCCTACATGCCTAGATGTAGCCTCTGCGGGTAGTCGTTTATGTTACATACGGTTGTAGCCGTGTGTGGATCACCTGGGTGTTGACAGGTGAATGTGAGTTGATGCTCTGATTTCCCTATTGATTGTGATGTGCTGATGCCTGCATACTTGTGTGATGGATTAGATATGCTGTTTATATATATATGTGTATATGTTGAAGTGAACCAGGGGAAGGAAATACCTTCAAGGGCCCTGAGTTTACTGAGATTTATATCTCACCCCGTGTGTGGGGCTTATGTTTTGCAGGTGATTTCTCAGGAGAAGCAGATAGATCCCAAGGCAAGAAGCCTATGCAGGGATAGCTTCGATTCGCACACCTTAGGCTAGATGATATGAGCGTGAGGCTCTAATATTTTGTATCTGCCTTTGGTTTTGTTTTGTATCATGGAGGAGAGATGTATTTGTATAGTTTTGTATAAGACACTACATTTGATGTATATTCACCATATTTTGATGTATAAGAGTTATGATAGTGACATTTGCTGATGTCCGCTTTATTCTTTTGCTTCCGAACTGCTTAACTCTGATGATTAGTGTTAATGATAGTGTAGCAGGCAGGGTAATGACCCTAGTTGTAGCTGGGGCGTTACAAATCCTAAATATATTCTATCATATTATCCAATGCAATCTTAAAGATTTACAATATCATACATTTTTTTATTGTCAAATTATTTTTTTAATTTTTAATATATATATAAATAATAAAATTTATATTATTATTACGGGTTCACGGATTGGATCATCAGATCTGTAAATCTAAACCCGTAACTCAACCTGTACATGAACGGTTTTGATCGGTTCGGTTTGGTTTCGATTCAAATATATAAATGACCCAACTCAAACTGTTCAGATCGGTTCGGATCGGTTTGGGTTCACGGGTGACCCGTACCCGTGAACACCCCTAATCATTTAGACCAAATTGATCATTTTATTAGTTTTTACACACAATGTCAATATTAGTTGCATTAAATTAATAAAACTATCAATTTAATTCAACTAAGATAAATATTTTATTAGTATTTTTTAATTAATGCGTTAAGTAAAAAGAAATAAATATTTTCCAATTTATAAATGTTTCATTATAAAAAATATAGGATTTAAGATATAACTAATGGTGATTTTTTAATGAGGTCCTAATTGAAAAATAATTCAAATTATTGTATTTTAGTGAATTAATTTATTAAATATGTATTATTGATTATATTTTTAATATAGATTGCATATTTTTCATTTTGCACAAACAATAAGAATTGCAACTCTTGATGTTAAAAATCTTAACAATATAATATATAATTAACTGTATATGGCGAAACAAAGATATTGTTATTTGTTATTTTATTCGACAAACTATTTACAAATTGATCTCAACAACATTATGTCAATAATTGATTATTGATCTCAACAATATTAGTGTCTCAAAGGAAAAATCTCAACAATATTACTATTTATAAAAGATTAATTATTGTAATCTAAAGAGTTGACACAATTAGGGGTGTTCGCGGATCGGTTCGGATCGGTTTTGACCAAATTTAAGACCCAATCCAATCAAATTTGATCGGTTCAGTTTTCAAAAGAAAAAAAATTGAAAGCCAACCCGTTCATGAACAGTTCGGTTCGGTTCAGATCACCGGGTTACCCATTTAATTTTTTTTAGAACTACTATTTTATATCACGATTCTTTCAAATATCTCATACAATTAACACAATATTATCAAATGTATGAAAGTAATAAAATTGATTCATTTAATACCATCAACATAATATTATAAAATAGACTTATAATATAAATTAAAACACATGTCTTTTACTTTTTATCAACCTACCTATATGGGTTTTTCTTACATTGTTGGAACACATGTCTTCTCAAGTTAGAGGTTCCATAGACAGAACTAGATACTGCATATGATGCATTACAATACTTGCAATAAGCCCTACCATCTTCCTTCTTAGTAAAATGTTCCCAAACATTAGAAGGGGGTCTAGCAGATTTTTTTTTTCCTTACCTCTACTTGTGCAAATTCAGATTGTTGTCCTTGCCCTTGTTGTGGTGGAGTTTCATGTCCTTATGGTTGTCAAAAAACTTTTGTCCCTTGCTATGATAGACTTTGAGTATGACATGGAGAGGGAGTACTAATTGGTGGAATTAGAGATGAATCATTAACACTTCCTGTACCACTTTTCTTTTCCAATTGTCTCATTTTCAAATTCTAAAGAACCTATCCACAATATAAAAAAATATAAGTGAAGTAACATGGACCTTGTTCATTGAACAACAGAAGCAATAATATGAAAATAAGAGATAAAAAAGACACAATCAATTTAACGTAAAAAACCTAATTGGGTAAAAAATTACGACTTTCAAATTGGATAATCAATCCAATGGATAACTTCACTATGATAATTTTGTGTACAAGAGTTCCTAGTTTCCTAGTCTACCCTTACACAACAATTATCCTAGCTGGTATCCTTGTTTCCCAGTAAAAAGTTCTAGTCTCAATTCACCAAAAACAGAGATAGACTGATATCTTTGTTTTCCAACCAGACTGGTATCCTAGTTTCCCAGTCAAAAGTCGCATGTCTCAATTCATCAAGAACAGAGACAAAACTGGTATCCTAATTCCCATCTGCAACCTTTTCCAAAGTCAAGAAGAAGAATACAATAAAATTTATATTATTATTACGGGTTCACGGATCGGGTCATCGGATCAACGGATCTGTAAATCTAAACTCGTGACCCAACCCGTACATGAACGGTTTTGATTGGTTCGGTTCGGTTTTGACCCAAATATATAAATGATCCAATTCAAACTGTTCAGATCGGTTCGGGTTCACGGATGACCCTAACCCATGAACACCCCTAGACACAATGATATAAGATCTAGTAGGTTAGGGAATATCTATTTAACATAAGAATATGTGCTTGTAAGTGCAATTAGTTTTGACCTAATGAATTAAAAAGCATATGTAATTTTTGATCTAGCACAAAAAAAGTACAAAGTCAAATTTGCAAAAACAATAATAATCAATGTAAAAAAATAGAAAATCAAATGAATCAAACAAGCAATAAATAAAATCAAATAATTTAATTGATTACTTATCACAATATATATTAAGATTAAGATATTATAAATCATTGGGTCATTATATATATTAATGGTTTGGATTTTGTAATATTACATTTCATTTAATATTATATATTTTAAATAATTATTTTTATCAATATAATAATAATATTTAATATTTACCATATATGGAGAAAATTAAAAGATATTACAAAAGGATTTAGAATTATTCTAAAACTTAAAATACCAATTCTATATAAGTAATGCTATGCTATGAGTGGTTACCAAAACTTCATTCTACCGAAAATTAAACATAAGATGGGAGAGAAGAAAGTTTTGATTCTTATCGTGTTTGTTATGGCTTATGGTTTGGCAGCAACAACATTCACTGCCTCTCAAATCCCTCCAACATGCAAAGGAGATGAAGCATTACTCACCTTTTGTGGGCCTTATTTGGGGAATATCCAAGCCAATCCAACTTCTGATTGTTGTAAATCAGCAACTTCTGTGTTTCAGAAAGCCATGTCTGTGCCCACCGGTCAAGGTATAAGAGATCTTTGTAATTGTCTGAGGGCTGCTGTACCAGCTTTGAACTTTCAACAACCCAAACTTGTACGCCTTCCTGATGTCTGTGGGATTAAAGTTTCGTTTTCTATGCCGTTATGTGTATTTGGGTCTTAATGTCCCTCCCCCAATCCAAAAAAATAATTGCTTTAGGTATTGGTTATTAAACTCGTGAAAGCATAAATAAATTCACGGTAATTATGTAATTCTACCATGGTTGACTAATGTTTTTTATTCAACATCGTTAATTAGAAATTAAATTCCTTAATATATCAATATTTATTTATCATTTTTGTCTAGACACATATATGCTATGTTTGATAAAGTTAGCTTATATGCTAACTAAAAACTTATAAATTAGCTTATAGATTATGACTATATTTAGTAAGGTATTTCAGTTAATTTTTTTATTAGTCATAAGCCAAGAGATGAAAAGTTGAAAGTTAGTTGATTTAATTAAAAGTGTTTGATTAGAATAGTTAATAAGATACTTGATAAATGTTAAATGATATAAAATGACATATTTAATATTCCTAATATATTTTGAATTTTATTTCTAATAACTTATCATCTTAAAAGTAGGATAATAATTTTTTAAATTTTGTATTACAAAATTGTGCATAAAGTTTAGTTAACAAAAAGAAGAACTTTTGCTTTCACGAATTGAATTGATAAAATAAAAATCATGCAAAGAAACGAATAAAGTCATATGATTTTAGGAAAAACAGAATTCAACAAATAATTGTAAAGGTGATATGATTCAAAGAACTTTTAACTTTAAGAAATGATGTAGTGATGACAATTGATGAGTTGATAGTTGTGTGCGTGTATGAACGTAAAATTAAATATAAAAGTTTTTCTAGACAATAAACAAAAAAGATAAGAAGATTTTTAGATTGAATAAAAGAGTAAAACGAAATTTCAAATAAAATAATAAGGATAAATTGGAAAAAAGAAAATTCTAGTAGCTTATAAGCTAACTTATTTTTCATATTATCAAAATAAGCTCATGTACTAAACAAGCTTATTTTGGTCAAATGAGCTTTATAAGCTCCTCAAACATCTTACCATACATAGGTTGCAGTGTTTATGAATGACACTTCAAGGTTTCAAGACATTTTTTTTTAAAAAAAAAATTGTAAGAGGAAAGACAAGTATATATAGGAGGTTTACAATAACGCATGCACTTTATTCCACCAACTAAGTTAGACACTTTAATGAGACTATATTTGACAAAATTAATTGAAAAATATCTAGAAGCTGAAAGCTGAAAGATGATAGTTGGAAGCTAAAAAACTAGATTATTAAATTATAAGTGTTTGGTAAAATTAGTTATTAAACTAGTTGAAAAATATAAAAAGATAGAAAAATAATAAAATCATGATTTATTTAAAAGGGTAATTAAAAAATTTGATGAATATATTAAAGATAAAATAGAAGTAAATATAAAAAGTTAGAAGCTAAAAATTAGACATTAGTATTTTAAAAAGTTACTTCAAATAACGTTTTAAAAAATGTTAGAAACTATTAAGAAAAATTTGTTTACCAAATAGTAAAATCAATTTTCATTAATAAAAAAGGTTAAAAATTAACTTAAATATTTTATCGAACATAAAATAAGTCTAATTTTTAATTAAATAAGGGTGTTTGAACTATACATATTTCAATTTAAATTTTGAAAAACATGTTTTATTTTTATTTTCAAAAAAGTATTTTGAAAAGGTGGTAAAAAGTGATTATTATTAAAATAAACTCAAATGCACAATTTATTAAATCACTTGTTTTATTTTAAAATATAATTAAATTTGGAATCTATTATGAGTAATTTGAACTATTCAAAATAGTAATGAAGCGTTATATATGATCATAATAAAAATAAGTTAGGAGCAATAAACATAAAGTAAAAACAAACAAATTTTCTTAATTAAATTGTAAAAAATGTTCCATAAAAAATTTTATTTAAATTCAGTTTAACATATTTCTCTCAAATAAATTTTTTTTTAATAATATTCCATTTTGAATCTCAGTTTTAAAAATTTTCAGTAACACGTGAAAGAATTATAAATTAATTAAGATTGTCAATCCCATTGTTTTCTTCATTTTATATGAAACAATTTATTCTCTAGATAATATTCAATAAATTGTATAGCATATCCATGATTTTAATGTTTCATTTAATTATTAGATAAGTAATTTTAAAATTAAATTATTATATTTATATATATATATATTCTTATTTCTTTGCTTTAAAATATGTTTTTATGAAAAATAATAACTAGAGTAAATATTTTTGGAACTAACATTTGACTAAATTGAAATTGAAATTAAGAACTAAATTAATGTTTGACTAAAATTATATTTAAATCAATATCAGACTAAATTAACATTTGAAATTAATTTATTTAAACATTTGACTAAATTAGTATAAATAATTATGTTAACATTCAAAGGAAATAGAAAAAAATATTGTAAAAAATGATTTAAAATTATTCTAAGCTTAATATTAGGTCTACATAAGTAATGCTATGCTAATGATGGTTGATCACAATTCACAACTTCATAATACTAAACACAAAGTAGCATACATATTATTCAAGGTAATATGGGAGAGAAGAAAGTTTTGGCTCTTGTCATGCTTGTTATGGCTTATGGTTTGGCAGTAACAACATTCATTGTTTGTCAATGAGTATCAGCCACATTACTTTTTCAATGTGTGACGTATTTGCGTAATAGAGTCCCTACTACTCCAACTCCTCGTTGCTGTGATGGAGCAAGAGTGGCAATTCAAAGAGCCAACAATGCTCAAGCTATTAAGAATTTTTGTAGTTGTTTGTTAGATGCTGGACCATATTTAATTAGGGTTTCAAAAGCAGAATTTGAAACTACTTCCAAGACTCTGTAATATTAAACCTTCCTTTGATTTTAGTATATGTGTATATGGTGATTAACTGTGAAAGCATAAATTCACTGTTGAATTGGTAAGTGGTAATAAAAATAAATATTTTCAATAAAAATAGAGAAAGTATTGTTAGAAACGATATATGATGTCCGAATGAATCTGAATATTATGTAACGAAGTTTGGTTCAATTTTTTTAATTGCACTATGGATCTCCACAAAAATACTAGCGGTGTGATGCATTAGTTTTGCGAGGAAAACTTGTCCAAATCTATAAAAAAAATGTATTATGAATTTGTTTTGTTTCAATGTCATTAATTCCAAATATACTTTTCTAATACAATTAAAAAATCCAACATTTGTTTTTTGAAATAGTATTAATTATTGTGTTTATTAAGGGACCGGAGTATTAATTCTTTTTTGGTACCCAGTATTAATATATATATATATATATATATATATATATATATATATTCTACTTCAAAGTAATCACCAAAATCTATGAATTTAACTATCTATAGGTAAAGGGGATCGAGTTGAACATTCCCCTAAACAAAAGGCTACTTGAACATTTTATGATCATTGATCGAGACTTAAATTTTATGATAGTTGTCGGTTTAATTAAATATAAAAGACTTAATTATATTTAATAAAGAATTAAAAGTTAGTCATATAAATAATATTTCATTTATCCCTAATTATATGACTTGTTCAATTAAGTTAAGCCCCTCAAAAAAATAGTTAGTTTAAAGGAGTGTATTGGATTAAGATTTTAAAATACTATTTTGGCATTAAAAAATCCAATGGATTTTAAAAGATTTGATAAGAATGTAATGAGTTTTAAGATTTTTTAAAATGCTTTTATAGTTTGGATTTTAATGGATTTATAAAATATGAATTCATAAGATTTAAAAGAACATTATGGATTTTAAAAGATTCCTTGAATTTTTATGTCAATTTGCTGAATATTCCACTTGTTAGTGAGTGCTAAAGTCAGCAAAATCTGAATGGTGATAGGCTTGACAACAGGAGAGAAAGTCTCAGTGAAATTATGTCCTGGCTGTTGGTGAAAACCTTTAGCTACAAGCCTTGCTTTGTACTTATTTATATTGCCATCCGGGTTCTCTTTAATTAGGAAAACCCACTTACAACCAATTAATGACTTTTATGTGAGATGACATTTAAGCAAGAGACCAAGTATTATTATTAAGTGCTTCATATTCAGCTTTCATAGTTGACCTCCAATTAGAATCTAATAAAGCATGCTTCACAGTCTTTGGTTCTGCAGTAACCATAAAGGTTTTGGGCTTGGAATGAGTTGTATTGGATCTAGTGAACATAGGGTGATTATTTAAATTTTTTTCCAGGGGAGACTGCACTGGATTAGAGCTGACAGAAGCAGGTGCAAAAGAAGGAATTTTTGCACTGGAATTTGGAGCTGAAACTGCAAATGGAATTAATTCTGCAGTAGAAGATGCAAACACAGATTGGTCAGTAGCATGACCAGAACCGGGAATGGACAGTGAAAGAGCTACATAGTGATAGTTTACAGGAGGTAAGGATGGTGATGGATCCAAAACTGGTAAAATAGACAAAGACTCATAAATGGAAGAAGACTTTCATGAGGGGACACTAAAGGAGGAAACAATTGAGAGTGTGGAAATTGTGATTCATGGAAAATAACATCCTTATAGATATAGATTCTCCCATCAGCACTAAGACATTTAAAACCTTTGTGTTGTGGTGACAACCCAAGATTGGCACACTCAACACTCCTAAATTGAAGTTTGTGTCTAGTATAGGGCCTCAAAGATGGAAAGAAAGAACATCCAAAAGGTTTCATAGTCTTTTATTCAGGCATGGTGTGGTATAAAGCATGATATGGTGAGGTAAAAGTGGAAAGAGAAGTAGTAGGTTGATTGGTTTATAAGATGAACAACAATAGTAACACTATGATCCCAAAACTTGATTGGCATAGAGGCATGTGCTAATATAGTTAGTTCCATATCAACTATTTGTCTATGTTTGCTCTCAACAGTCCCATTTTTTATGGGAAATGTGTGGGAAAGTTAGTCCATGAACAATGCCTAGATCATTAAGATATTTTGTAAATGGTCTAAACCCACCACCAAAATCAGATTGAGCAACTTTATTGGTAGTAGAAAACTGAGTTTGGATGAGTTTGTGAAACTAAACTAAAGTTGTTAATGCCTCTGATTTGAACTTTAGGCAGTATATCCATGTAAAACTTATTGTGGCATCGACAAAAGTTATATAAACGGTGTAACCACAACTAGAGGGAGTAGCTGAGGGCCCTTATAAATCAGTATAAATTAACTTAAAGGGAGTGTTGTGCTGTGTAAGGGAAGGAGAAAAGTGAATTCTGAGATTTGCCCAAACAACAAGCTTTACAAAACAAATATGCATTATTGAATTTACTAATAGGAATATCACACAATTTCATTACAACTTCAACAATTTGAAAGTTGACATATCCTAGGCGACTATGCCATAGAATTGGATCTATTACATCTTTGGAACTAGACTGAACAGAAGTAGAAACACCGGTATGCACACTAGGTGCAAATTTGGCAGACTTGGACAAACTTTGGTAGATTGGAATGCTGGCTGCTGAGAGAGTGAAATGCTCTTGAAACTATACAAACCATCACCTCCTAAGGATCCTTCTAACACAACTTGCTTAGAGTCCTGGGTTTTGACAAAACAAGAATTGGAGTGAATTCAAAGAACACGTTATTATCCTCGGAAAATTTAGAAACAAAAATTAGGTTGCGAGCAATAGAAGGAACAAGCAATAAATTATTTAATGAAAGTGTGAGGTGAGGTTGTAAGTAGGATTGTGTTGAATATCAATAGATACAAAAGGAATTTATTGTAATCTTTTGTTGTGATTAACTACACAACATTGGACCTATTATATAACAAGCCAAAGGACATATACAAAGAGACATAGACGATGTGGAACTTCTAAACATATTTCTAACACTCCCCCTCAAGCTGGAGCATATAAATCATAAGCTCCAAGCTTGTTACATATATACTCTATTCGAGGACCCCTCAGTGACTTTGTAAATACATCTGCCAATTGATCATTAGATGGTACAAAATTAGTTATAATTTCGCCAGAAAGAACCTTTTCTCGAACAAAATGACAATCTACCTCAATATGTTTGGTTCTTTCATGAAACACTGGGTTGGAGGAGATATGTAGTGCTGCTTGATTGTCACAAATGAGAGTTGCTGGTCCAGTGTCCCCAAACTTGAGTTCTTTGAGAAGTTGTTTAATCCAAATGAGCTCACATGTAGCAGTTGCCATGGATTGATATTCCGCTTCAGCACTAGATCTAGCAACAACATTTTGCTTCTTACTTTTCCAAGAAACCAGGTTGCCTCCTATAAATACAGCATATCCAGAAGTAGATCTTCTATCAGTAGGACAACCAGCCCAATCAGCATCTGAGTATCCAATAACTTTAACATTACCTTTATCTTGATATTCAAGGCCTTTTCCTGGAGATGCCTTGATATACTTAAGAATTCGAATAACTGCATTCCAGTGTTCTTGACATGGAGAATTAAGAAACTGACTTACCACACTAACTGCAAATGAAATGTCAGGACGAGTAACAGTGAGGTAATTTAGTTTTTCAACCAATCTTCTATATTTTTCAGGATCTGAAAGAGGCTCCCCCTGATTTGGCATAAGCTTAACATTTGGATCCATAGGAG
This sequence comes from Glycine tomentella, assembly GCA_007407185.1. Classification (NCBI taxonomy): domain Eukaryota; kingdom Viridiplantae; phylum Streptophyta; class Magnoliopsida; order Fabales; family Fabaceae; genus Glycine; species Glycine tomentella. Next base: position 3,463,324 of record PYAF01005246.1, on the reverse strand, counting down.
TCTCAATGGACTTCGAATTTAATAAGCCAATCTCTTCAAGGATATCCAGAGCATATTTCCTCTGAGTTATTACAACACCATCTTTAGATTGGGCTACTTCAATTCCTAAGAAATATCG
>PYAF01005246.1:3448400-3459909 GCA_007407185.1 Glycine tomentella | reverse complement strand
CATTTTTAACTTTTTATATTTTCAGATGACGACATCGGTTTTGGTCGGGGAACCGATGTTGTGATATCACGTTAACATCGGTTTTGAAAACCGATGTTAACTTCTACGTATTTAACGTCGGCTGATTCAACATCGGTTCAAAACCGATGTTGAATGTCAAAAATAACCGATGTTAAATCATGTTTTTCTAGTAGTGCTTGGTAGTATTTCAATAACACATGGATAGATTTTGTGAATATCATGCTGGGTCTCTGACTTGCTTGATTTCGTAGAGTTTACTGCAAAATCAATAATCTTTTCTAAAAAAGCTAAAAATACTTAAATGAAGGATCACTCAATTCCCTTTTTTCTCGAAATTTACACATTGCTCAAGATTGCTTCAAGGTACAATACTTTAAGCGATTCTCTCCGCTTTTTCTTCAAATTCAATGTCGTTTCAAGGTTCAACTCCTTAACAACTCTTTTTCACGTAATTGAAACAAATCTTTTGAAAAAATTAAAATCAACTCGATCAAGTTGTTTTTCAAAAAAGAACTACGTAAGTCTGATTTCCTCATTGCACTTGGGGATACGTAGGAGCGAGGAAAACCCTTGTCGACCTAAAAAAACAAAAAATCTTATATTTTCTAAAAAATAAAAATTTGATTTTCTTTTTCTAAATAAACAAAAATAAAACAAGCATAAGTCATGTTGTTAAGGAAAAACAAATAATCAAAAAGTCACTTTATTTTTAACACACTTGATTAAAGGATGTTGTCTTCATGACGGGTGTGTGGGGTGCTAACACCTTCCCCTGCGTAAATGATTCCCAAACTTTTTTTTCTCTAAAATCGAAGACCATGCCTTATATTTTGGTTTTTCCGACGTTTTCCTTAAATAAACGTTGGTGGTGACTCCCCTCTAGTTTTTCCCTTCATGGGAATCTTCTTTTTCATCTTTGTTCCCGTCGTGGCCAGATAGGTTGCGACAACAATCAAGTGACTCAAGTAATGATAATTACCACTCTGAAGAATTTGAGTCTCTTCCCAACAGTGATGATGAAGGGGACACCAATTCTAAAATTGTGTATCCTCAATACAATCCTAGAAGTAGGTTTGGACAAGTGCATCTGGAGGTTGGGATAAAGTTTGATACTATCAAACTGTTTATTGAAGTTGTAAGAGACTATACCATTTTTCATGGCAGGGATCTGAAATGGGCAAAATTGACACCATTCGAGCTAGAGCACGTTGTAAACAAATTGGATGTGCATGAGAGATTTTTTGTTCATAGTCTGAAGTTACAAAAAGCTTTCAAATCAAGACTTTTATTAAGGAGCACATATGTGGAAGGGTCTTTAAAAATAAGCAAGCTACAATGAAATGGGTGGCAAAAACAGTGGCTGATAAGCTTAGGGTTCATCCAAACCTAACTCATGTGGAGGCACATGAACATCTTAGACACAAATATGGTGTGCACATTGACAAAAGAAAGATCTTTAGGTCTATCAAAGAGGCACAATCAGTGGTTGAGGGAAGTATCCAATTGTAATATGCTAAGCTTTGGGACTATTCACTTGAGCTAACAAGAAGCAATGAAGGATCAACTGTAAAAATTAATTGCATTCCCATACCTAGATCTCCTCCATAATTCCACTGAATTTATATATGTTTAGATGCATGCAAGCAAGGATTCAAGGCTGGCTGCAGACCTTTTATTGGTCTTAATGGTTGTTTTCTAAAAAGGTATTATGGTGGTCATTGCTTGCAGCAGTGGGACAAGATGCAAACAATGCAATTTTTGTGATTGCATATGCAATAGTAAATGTTGAAGATAAAGATAACTGGCAGTGGTGCCTCACATTGTTACATGAAGACCTTGGAGACTACAAGCAATATGGTTGAAATTTTATGTCAGACATCCAAAAGGTGTAATTCAATTGTTTTGCTTTGAGTATTTGTGATGAAAAGTAGGGTTTAGTTATAGAAAGTTATAAGTTTGATTGCATGCATGCATATGTGATAGTTTCTGTGTCGTGGATATATTTGTCAGTAAGTAAAATCTTTTAAGGTTGAAAATGTCAATAAGTAATAAACAACAGGGATATATTTGTCATAGTGAATATGAAAGTTTTAATTTTAGGTTGTAGCTGCTTTGGTTATTATTTTTGTTGACCTTTGGATAGTATGAAAAAGAGATCTGAATTACTTTAGCTTAATTTTGTAGAAAACAAAAATTCTAACCTTTTAGCTTAATTTAATTCCCTTGGTTCACTGCTTTAGAATATCAATAGTTCTAGCATTGTCTTCATGTGATTGTAATGCTTGGGAGTTTTGATAGTTCTTGTGGTCAAGTTCTAAGATAGAATATCAGTAGATCCTAAAGAATAAGCCATTTCAATACTATTTTGATTTCAATACTTCTGGATTTTTTCTTTTGTATTTTTTTCTTTTATAAAAATTAATCGTAAATATAACTCTTCTTAATCAGTAGAAAATATACAGTGACAATCATTTGTGCAGAAGAATATTTATATTCCTATGTGGCTGACTTGTTGGTACTAGCTAATATTGGTCTGATTAAAGAGATAAGATATGACCTTAGGTTTAGTATCACAGACAAGAAGCCTCTCAAAACTCAGAAAGTGTTTGTGGAATTTAATTTTATTGTTTGTCTGCTTGTAATGGGTTCAGGATTCATGTTCACACCTTATTGTATGTTGATAAATGCTTCTAACTCAAGCTGCACAGTTTTGCATATAATGATATAACCATAAGGGGATGAAAAAAAATAACTATAGAATGATAGAATATGTAAGTCTATGTTCCTTCTGTCCTTCATGTGGAATCGATTCCTTGGATTTGTTTTTATTGATCAACTTCCTTGCTTCCTTGGTTCACTGCTTTCTTGAGACTTGTTTCAATCTTAAAAAGCTATTAATATCTAGTGTGTTGTTTTAGATGCTATTTGTAGGGATTGCTTCCTGCAATGCAGGAAGTTATGCCAAGTGTTAAACATAGGTACTGTGTTATGCATTTATGGAGGAACTTCTCCAAGCAGTGGAAAGACAAAGAGTTAAGAGGCTTAGTATGGTGATGTGCACGGTCTGCTACTAAATCAGAATTTAATGTTAGTATGGAAGCTATCAAAAGGAAGAATGAAAAGGCATGGGCTTATTTAGACAAGTGGCCCTGTGAATCATGGACCAAAGCCTACTTCAGCGATAATTGCAAAGTTGACATCATAACCAACAACAATTGTGAGTCTTTTAATGCAAAGATTTTAAAGTTTAGAAATAAGATAATTTTGAGTCTGTATGAGGATATAAGGACCTATATCATGCGCAAGATGACAAGTGCCAAATTGAAATGTGTGTTTTTGTTGTAGTACAAAGGATGCGTACAAAATATTCAACGAAAACATGTTTTTGCGTACAAAATCCAAAATGCAAACATGTTTTTGTTGTATAATTCTTCCGCACTCCTTTTTTATATAACAAAAACATGTTTTTGTTAGGTATTTTTCATGGAAAAATAATTGTAGAAATAAGTTACCTTTTTTACAATGAAAATTTAATAAAAAAGATACTGAGCATTATTAAGAATGGTAAATTATATCACAATTCATTTGATTACTTTAAAAAGATAACTTGTATTTATAATTATAAAAATCATAAAAACAAAAAAAATACAACAAAAATACAATTTTGTTATGCTCTTTGTTGAGATGCACAACAAAATCGTATTTTCGTTATGTAGTTTTTAAAGGTAAAATATGTGTTGTGCCTTTGTAAAATAGGTGAAGTTCAAACTTAGTCTCTGCGAAAAAAATTGTTCGTTTCTTGTCCTCATAAAAGTACAATTTTTAACTTTTTGGGCCTAAGTAAAGTTCGATAATATCTAAACTTGTGATTTTTAATTTAAATTTTAAAATATGATTGAGATTTAAAAACTGCCACAAAATTAAAAACCCTTTTCCTAATACAAGAAACAACACTTTAGCATTGGCCAAAAATCGACACTAACTGGAAAAGGTCGATGCCAAACAAAAATAAAACTAGGCCAAAAACCCTTTTCACATTGCCAAAAATTTGTGGTCACCACATATGCGACCTCCTTCCTCCTCCATGACTTTCTTGCACCATTTATTTGTTTTCTAAAATGTAGTATTTGTCGTCGGGTACAATCATAGACCCTTACTCGAGAACATGGTCGCACTAGCAAAACGACCCGCAACCCACCTGTGTTTCTCTCTCTCCTATATGTTTCTTAGACTCTTCTCCCTTATCTCCCTACTCCTTTCCCCATTCCTCACTCTTGCTCCTCCTTCACAGAAAGTTGCACCGTCATGACCAAGATCTACATTGTCCCTTGCCCTGTCAGGATGGCACTCCGTTCCTTTCCTTCTCTCACACACACCTTCTATACAACGTTGTTGGTTTTAGACTTAGTGTCCATGGATATGATGCTTGTGAGATTGTAGTTCTGATCAAAAGAAAGTGTTTAATGGATGAGGACATTTTCGGGTTGGAGGTCGCGATAGGCGATGCCCATGGCATGGAGGTGGTCCATTGAAAGTTATGAAGAAGATGAAAATGGTTAGAAAAGATATGTTTTTGTGGAAGTTTTTTTTCACTTTGTGGTGATTTTTAATCCTTAGAATTGTGTTTTCAAATTTAAATTAAAAATTGTAGGTTTGGAGACAACCGAAACTTGATCAAGATAAAAAAATGACACTATAATTTTATGAGGACTAAAAATTGATGAAAACTTTTGCAGGGACGAAAAACATATTTAGCCTTTTTAAAACCCAAAAGAAATACATAACAAAAATATTATTTTGTTGTGTGTCTCAACGAAGATAACAATGAAATTGTGTTTCCTTAGTATATTTACTTTTTTTGTTTTAAAAATATAAAATGAAAATATGATTTCGTTGTTTATATATCTCAACAAAGTTCATAACAAAATTGTGTTTCCGTTATATATTTAATACGAGGGTGAAAAGAAGGGGGCACATGTAAGAGAAAGGGAAAAAAAAAGAAGAAAAATGAAGTGTTTAAACAAAGAGATAAAATGATTTTTTTTTCCGAAGTTTTAAAAATTTTATAAAATCAATAACAATTTTGGTAGAGACCAATTAATATCAATTAACATACTAGATACACAAAAGCCATTGAAGTAATCAAATATGTAGCTGTATTGAAAGCGATACTCGAAAGACAGATAAGAAATCTATGCATTCATAATGTGAAAATTATTAATTGAAGATAAGCTAATTGTGTTAGACCTCAAACCACACACTACCTACTTTTCTATACCAAAGCATACACGCAATATGAGAGAGAAAATGAAGTGGTTTGCCTAGTGATTATCTACTAAATCTTAGGATTAGGAATTCTTTGAAGGATTAAATTTTTCATTTAGAAACTACTCATTTAATGTCTCATGTCATTAATTTATAATTATTTTATGAATTTAATTTTTCACACATGTATAATAGCTAAATTTTCTTTCCTCTATAATTCAATCATTTATTGTCATGTTACGTTATTAAAGATGTTAGATAATCATAGCCTCAACCTCAGAAAGTCCAATTTTTTTAAAATGTATCACTGCATTATCAAATATTAGTACATCAAACTTTATTCAGACGAGAGATTAAATTTAAAACCCATTTTATCAGATTTAATTAAATTTATATATCAACTTAATATAAATTGTTGTTCTTTTTTTTTTCCTGTATATATATCACAAGTATTATTTACTGGAGATAAAAATCGCACTCGAGCTAATTGGTAGCACCATTATAAATGATAAAATTTCCCCTGAAAATACTTAATATAATTACATATCTAATCATAATATATATATATATATATATATATATATATATTAAAATGTTACAATACCCTCATAAGAGATCTAATTGTCAATCTTCTACCGATATCATAATACAAAATTAGATTATAGAAAAAATGCTTTTGATATAAAATAACATCTCACAAAATACATTAAAATGGTTATATAAAAGATAATGTCTTATATATTTCAATGTCTACATAAATTTTATAGTTTTCGAATATTTATATTACGAAATCAATAATAAATAAATGCTGGAAATTCAGATAATCACCATTCATAGAGGCTAACATCTATGGTACAACAGGAGTTGTATCTAGTGAAAAATATTAGTCTCCCATTTGAATTTTTGTTGAAAAAAATGTGTATATTTAATATTTGATCGTAACTCGAATAAGATTGTCTAAAAAAAGACATGTCAAAAAAAAAAAAATTTAACATCTACAGCCATGTGGGAAACAGGATAATACTTTACTTATTTGGTCTAATTATGTAACATTCTTTAAATAGTCAAATAAATCCGCACCTATGTAAAACTATGTGAAGAGATAAACGAATTAATTATTTTTTTGAAAATAATACTCCCTTGCCTCCATTATAGTTGTGTAAACAAATTATCTCAAAATAATTTTACTTTTTCTTAACTTATGTAAAATAATTTAGGAAGATAATTATTTTAGGATAAAGAGAGTAATGTTTATAAACTCTATCATAAACTTGTGAAAACCAGTAATTGTTTATAAAATAATTAAACTAATCTAAAGAGAAGCATATACGGATGTGTTGTTGGTACGAGTAAAGTTAAGCTCAGATGTTTAAAGTAATATTTCACGATTAAGTTTTGTAGATGATAAATTGATGAAGATTAAGGAGATCCTATTAAAAGTTGTCAGTGATGTTCTTTAACATAGATCAATTAATCATTAACAAAGTCGATTAATATTTCACATAACCAAAAAAAATCTAAGGAGAAACGTATATATCTAGGAACATCCAAAGGATATGGCTATTAAAACTCATATTTTAGGTACATTAACAAAAAAAATATATTATTAATTTTTTTTAAAAAGCTATATATCTTGATAAAAAGACTAACATATATCTCTCGTGTAAAATAAAAAAGTTTCTTACAAAATTAATGTGTTTTAGGTTTCACACTCACCATTGTATCCATCTTGAGCATATCTAAAGTTTTTACAAATACTATCATGTTTATTAGATAACAATGTAAAGGTCTTTTTTTTTTCATCAATTATACATTGAGTTAATTTGCAGATATTCCACATTTTTATTCATTATAACAAAAGAAAAAGCAAGATAGACAGAAAGAAAACGTGTGTGGACCTGGTGTATTTTCTGATGAAAAATTACGAGGATGCCATAAGTCACGACTCAAGATTACACTAGTGTTGGGATACTGCATACTTTACTGCATCACGGCCACTTTGACCTTGTGCCATCAAAATTGCGGCTATATATATAATAGCATAATGATACGCACCAATCATTCAACCTTTGAAGGCTAACCATATAAGTTTAGATGCATTCAAATTTTGTGTCTCATTTTTCGTCTCTGAAAATGTTATTCTTAAAATTAATGTTGATAATACAATAATGCGTAATAATAATAACTTTTTTAAAAGAAAAATACACTGTCTCTTTTACTGAATTATGAATAATATGAAATAGATAAATAGCTAAAGTCAGAAAAAAAAAAATGATTTCAGCTCACCCTTCAACATTTCCACTAACAAAGACAGGTAAATACGTCTCCTTGTCTTCATACATAGATACACAAAGAATGAGGTATGCATCCAACCAATAGACATTTAAGAAAAAGTGAGCTTATATATATTAATCAATTTGAAATATAAAAAAATTGATATTTAGCTGCATTGTCAATGTCATCGTTTCGTGCTGTTTCATGTAGTATTTGCTTTCATGTATATTATGATAAAGTCAAATTTAAAAATTACTATAAGAAAATCAAAGAATTAGTGACAAAAATTACTTTTTCATCATTAATTTCAGTACTGTTACATAAATTTGGTGGTAAAATTTAAAAAATTACAAATAAATTATATATTTCATTACTTTTTTTTTTTGCCGTGAATGCTTAAAAATAATTTTTTTCCTGTAGATATTGATTCAGATATAATTGCCTTTCTTAAAAAATTTAATTAATTAGTTCGGATTCCTGCACCCTAAGCAATCTATAAACACCAAAATCAAACCCAAAAATACTTATTATTTTATATGTTCTTGGTATCATGGATATGTAGTATCATGTTATTCAATCAAGTGATGACATGTAAGTTTTTTTTCCAATTCTTTAGCAGATATTTAATGAAGCTTGTTTAATATTGAAAAAAATGTCAACACCAAAAAATATTGACAAAAATGTTAAAATTTTTTGTAGGTGAATTTTTTATTAGAAAAAAAAGGAAATTGTCTATTAAAAATATGGGCACAAGGTACCTATCCTTTTAACAAAAACAGTGTTAAGTTACCCACAAAAAAATGCCATTCTGCAGAATATAGTAATCCGCATATACTGGATACTGTTAATAATGTATCATATTCTGAGAAAAAAATGTAACGAATCATCATTTGATTGTAGAACTTATTAAAAATGATACAAGGAGCTCAATCTAAAGTGTGTCCAAAGAATCCCTTCTCTTCTAGTAAGAGGAAGAAAAATAAATCAATTTTATATACTGAAATATCCCAATCATAACAACAAGAAATATCAAGAAATAAGCATTCATCATATTTATACAAAACACGTGATTTACAAATTTTGAGTTTCAATTCATGAATAGAGAGTTGCCTAACTCCATTTCTTACCCCTTTTCTTATTTATCCTATAAAAAAATATTACGCGTCATTAAAAAATTATGAATATACAGTACAAGATTGGAAGTATTTTTTTAGAGTTTCTTTACTAAAAAAAATTCTATATTTTTAATAAAAAAAATTTCAAAAATATTTATGACTTGTATCCAAATAGATCCTATATCTTCTTCTCTTGTTTTTGTTGAAGTACCATTTCTTTATTAGAGGAACAAGAAAAGAGACACACAAAGGGGGATATAACTGGTTTGAATCCACAATTGATATACTACCAAATAGTTCCGTAATTGCTTTGTTATATTATTGAGCAACTGGGAAACAAGGAATGCGTAAAAAGAAAACTTGATGTGTATAATATTGTAAGCAACACACAAAACGGCTACTATACAACAATTGCGGCCACAAATTACAGCACATTTCAAACACCGTTTTGTTTTGTCCTACATACACTATAGTTTCACTGATTTACGAGTCTTTCCTATCCTACTACGTACTTAATCGATATTCTTTTCGTTTACTTTTTCTAGTATGTGAATAATTCCCATGTTTATTTCGTCTATGATGGCTTTGTTTAATTTAACTTAATTGCCATTTCTTCTTATTTCATAGCTTATATTAATTTATCCTCAATCATGTCTAAAACTAGTAGACAAACGAAAATCTTAGCTCGTAAAATTGCTTTCAATAATTATTTATTCACGAGAGTAGTTTGATGAGTAAGTAGAAAAGTGGCTACATGCATGCTTTGTCACGGTGGGGGACCATTAATTTACGGCATGTGGAAATAGAAGCAATAAAAAAATAAAACAAAGAAGACTTTTCAAAGTTTGAAATTAAAATTCCATTTGTCTGACATAATAAGGAAAGTTGTAGTAGATGAAACCTAACAGTGGCATATGTACACACAACATTATCAACAATGTCATTTAGCATAATTTTGAAGATTAATTAATTATCTTGTGTCACTTTCGATATGGAAAAGATCGATCGAAATGGACAATGTCCTTTGTTTGTTTGTTTCATTCTTGCTTATTTAACACATTACTCTTTGGAAAAGAATACCATACAAATTAAAAATACCCTAAACATTGCTACCCCAAAAGAAAAAAGGAATATTACTATAGTAAACCAAAGTTGTGTGAATGAAGAAGCATACCTTAATTTGTTTGCGTGATCTTTTATGGGTTGGCTAGCCTTAGGGTTTATATACGTGCATGGAAGTGGGGCCAACTTGTGATTAATAAGGGATATAGTCAAAGACTCAAATTCATGCCATCAAAGGCTATCTGAGAGATGTTAACGAGTGGTGGTCCATGATTTTTCATGGACGAAGATGCATGGGAATTTGGCCCCCATATATACATATATAATGAATGGAGTATTGGAGAAATTCTAAGCATAAGGTTCCTTTTTCCATGGTGCTTGAATTTTGAGGTTAGTTTAGTGTTGAACACGGTACATAAAGATGGATGTATGGGTCCAAAAGTAGGCACCGTCTATTATTGACGTGAAATTGATTGGAATCAGTGAAAGGGAAGGCAAATTGCTCTCTTCTGTTTATTCACAACCTTGACTAAAAGAAGTTTTTTCTTTCTTTCTTGGTGTTGTCAATGTCAGCCATTAAAATTGATTTCAAATCGATCATTAGAAGGCTATTGAAAAGAAAATATTTATTATTATGCAAAAATATAAGAGTATGAAAAATAATTTAAATTTTTATATGTATGTATTTTTTTTTTTTTACTTTCTGTGTTGTTTAAAGTTAAAAATTGATTAACAAAATCATTTTCCTCTTTTCAAACCTGTAAAGTTACGTCGTGATGTAGGTGTGAGTCTAATAACCATTTTTCAATATATACGTACATTTGCACTAATATTCAATAAATAATTTAAGATAACATTTGAATATCCTTATATTGTAAATGACTTCTAGTCACAGAGTTAGTTTAAAAATTAATAGCAGATGTTTGAATTAATTTGTATAAGACAAAAAAAAATTATCAAAATATTTTTTGTGAATTTAAAAATTATTTTCGTAAATAATTCCACATATACTTTCTGGTTTGGATTAATTTTGTTAAGAAATATATACTTTTTATATAAGTTTTATAAAAACAAAAAAATGTTATATTTTTTCTTGAAATTATTATATTAAAGAATACTTTTTTGTGTGCAGTATTTTCTTACTATGACAAATTTTTAAATATTTTTAGGTTAAAAAGATGATTTTGTTGTAAGTTCTCTTTATTGATGGATTTTATACCGATGGGTCATGCATGACTGACTACAAATACGCGTCTTAAAAGCTGCATGTGATATGTTCTAGGAATTTCCCTCGTGAGCTTTTAGATTTAACTCGTGGGAGACAGAGAAAAATGTAAAGGTGCTTAAAGAGGGTTAATTGTTGTAAAATAACTACAGTATTAATTAAAATATTTAAATAATGTAATTATTGAGAGGATATATTATTCATAATTATATCTCATATATTATATTTTTACTCTTTTCAAATTATAAGTTTATTTTAACTAATTTACATTCTTTAGAAAAATAATTATTGCATTAAATTTTTCAATTATTTATACTGTGATTCTAAAATTATTCATTTTTTTTCTTTATTTACTTACTTGTTTCTCATTAAATCTGAAGAAAAATTAATTAAAGAAGGATATATAAGAAAAATAATTAATATATTTAAAAATTAAAAAATATCTTATAAAAATGACAAATAAATTTTTAAAAAGAATCTTATAATTAAAGACGGGAGAATATAAGTATTATTATAACTCATTCACTTATATTGAAAAATTGATTAA
>PYAF01005246.1:3382644-3448300 GCA_007407185.1 Glycine tomentella | reverse complement strand
TTCATTTTTTCAACTCTAAGAGAGAGAATAGAGTCTTATAAAAAAATTATTTTGTTAAAAAATAATTAAAAGAATTTTGATAAATAAATAAATGGAATAAACAATTAAAAGAAAATCTTAAAATAATATCTTACAAAAATGGACAGAGGGAATGTTAAATTTTAGTGACGGGTCTTTTCAAAATCACATATAAATTATTTTGCTATTAATTTTATTTTTAATAGATGTAATATAAAAATAAATAATGAAAAATATTTATTAGGTGTTTGTACGTATATCAGGAATAAATAAAATAAATACTAACAATATATTCGTTTAAACACACTTTTTATTACTTTCTCCATCTTCATTTATAAGAAAAAGTCATTAATTTTTATTAAGTAAATAGTGTAACTTAAATACCTTAAAAAAGAAAAGAGGAATTTACTCTAATCCCCCATCTCTTTTTCCTTTCCGAATTAAATGGCACTGTTATCTGAAGGAGTTATTCTATTTTTAATTACAATATATTTCTATAACATATTTTAAGTCTCTTGTATTATTTATGTGAAGTATTTATTAATTTTTTTGTGAACTTTTTATTATACAAATATATATATAACATTTTTCTCTATATCTTTTTCTATTATATCATTAACATTTCTCTCCTGTTTTTCTATATCACTGCTAATATTAAAAGGAAGTTGTAAAAAATTAAAAATAGGAATATGAATTGAATTTCTAATATATAAAAAGTTCTTAGACGTCTCACACGCACAAAAAGATCAATCTGCATGAAGAAATTTAAATTTAATCAATCAACAGAGATTTCGTTCGTATGATGGAATTTTTAAGTGTGATCTTTATTATTCATTCACTTACATTGATCACACGTAAATATTGATAAAAATAATTTAAAGACAAGAAATTAGTGTAACAATTTAAAATGCGAAGAACTCACTTATTATTCTTTTTAGTTTTTTTTTTTATTTTCGAAGCAATTAATGATCACTTTCTCTATGAAAGTTCGACGGAATCCATTTCTTCTTCTTATTAATATTTTTACACATTACAATCTAAATCAAACGGAATGTTTAACATATATCCAACCCAAAAGCAAAAAAAAAAGAGAGAATTTTTTATTTCCCGCAAAAACAGAAGGAGACAAGATACATATATGTAAGAATATATGGAAAGTATATGTTTTTAACAATAATATCCTTTTTTTCCTGAAAAAGTCATTGACCTTGGACACATAGAAAAACATTCTATGGTTGATGCTGCTGGTTTCATATTAGATGTAAAACATAACAAGTCTTATTTATACACATATTCTTCCATTGAGCCTTCTCTTGCTGTTGATTACTTCACGAAGTGAAAGCGAAGAAAAATGAAGAATTCTAAGAAAACTTGCGTGCGGAAGTACCACAAATCGGAAAATCCACGCTTGCGGTGGACGCCTGAACTCCATGAATACTTTGTTGAAGTTGTAGAAGGTCTTGGTGGAAAAAACAGTGAGTTTTTCCTTCATGAGCATGATCTAGGGTTAGCTATTTGATTTCTTCAGTTCATATCCATGTCGTCCAATCCTAGAATTTCATTTTTATTTTTTTGCCTTGATGCTTTGTTAATTAAGCTAGCTTAATCTCTATTTGGAATTTCTTTTTCTTTAATTTCAGTTGTTTCTTTTTTCTAATTATTCCTCTTATATATACACTTTCACAAAGGCCAAGAGAAGATGAGGGGAAGGAAGGGGGAGAAAATAAAATAAAAAAATACAGAAAAATACTATTAATAGCCTAAACAACTTGCACAAATGATGATTTAAGTTATACTGATTCGTCTCTCTTTTTTTTTTTCTCCTTTGTAAGTGTGATATAAAATTATCAACAAGGAAAAGAAATTTTTAGGCTTCTGCTAACAATTTAGCAACTGGATTTTGCAGAGGCAACCCCAAAGAGCATTCTGCAGATGATGCATGTGAAAGGACTGAGGATCTCTCACATTAAAAGCCATCTTCAGGTAAATATATATATATAGTTATCCCATGTGATCCAATTCTTATTTATAGATACTTATATTACTTATGCAGTTGCTTTATTTGTTTTTCTTTTACAAAACCCCAAGATTTGAATGTTTTTCCCCCCTAATTAACATGAGATATTTTTGGTCTATTCCCAGATTTATTCTCATCCCCCACAAGAAAAGGAAAAAAATCCTAATTATTTCTTGTTTCTATATTAATTTCTTCAAAATCGATCAATCAATGCATGAGACAAAATATACGCGCTAGGGTATATTTTTGCCGTACCCAACAATAATTGCTGCAAGAACGAAAAGAAAATACTGTAGTTTGTGGGAAGCAAGATTTGTCACAATAGTTCGATATATATGTTATATTCATGAATGATTATATTCCATTACTTTTCAGCTTACGACAAACGTTCGTGAAGAGCCTCGATCACTTCTTTATGCTCTTACTTTTTTTTTTTTTTTTCATTACTTACGTTGTAAGTTTAATTTATTTGGTACAAAGCAGATAGCATATTGTCCATCTCATTATGTGAAGAAATTCAGAAATGATCAATAATATCTCTTTTTTTTTATATATATATTTACATTACACCTTTCAGGTTATACGTCTTCCTCATATCAAAAGAATGAACAAACCATAAAAATGTATTTTGTGCACGCGCAACATATAAAAATATTAATAAATCTGGGTTAGGTACATGTGCATATACTCTTCACGAAAAAGTGTATATATAAATTTTAAAGACGTGGAACTCTTTTTCTCTCGAACTCTTTTCTTTAGCAAAATCTATGAAAAACAAGTTTGTGTTGCATATTGTATAGCTAGCCTTGCTTTTTGAGATGCTCAAAGCGCATATCTGTGTAAGCTTTAAAGAAAGGGAAATAGTTCTTTTGCCTTTATTAGGCTTGAAAATCGGTTCTCTACACTACACCTATCTTCAGTTTCAATGTACTACCATACTAGCCTTTAGCAATATTATTATATTAGCATTTATAACCATGCGTTCTAACTTATAATGTTATTAAATGAAATTGAGTACAAATTATGTGAGATGAAAAGAGGAGAATAAGATGATATTGCATCATGTAAAAAAAATATGATATTGTAATATGCTACATATGAAAACTGTAATGTGTGTATATTTGTAACTTTTTTGGGGGGAAGATCGGGCCTAAGGGCCTAAGGCCGTAAAAAGAAAGAAAAAATTATTAATAACTACGAAAAAATATAATAGTTAATTTATGCATCAGTCATGACAATTAAGGAGAGAAAAGAAGGCACAAAATTGAAATTACGACCCTCTGATACATTTGACAGAATATTTGTAACTTGATTAGACATATTTATATGCAATTCTTTCATCACTTTGCTCTAAATGAAACTCTTAATATAATTGCGCATGCGGCTATACCTACTGGAATTCTTTTTCTTGTGCTTGCTTCCTAAAACTTGGATAGGTAAACAGGCAAATTTCTTGTGGTTGCTTCCTAAATATTTTAATTGGCTGGTGTATTATATATATGTAATTGTGTCTACTTAATTATCATTCCCTTCTACTAAATTTTTCAATAAAATAATTTAAGCTTAATTAAATATTTTCTTTACTTTAAGAGAAATTTTGGGTTTTAGATGTACAGGAACATGACGGGAGATACGATTCTCACATCAATGCAACAGGAGATGGAAGAAAATGTGCTTGTTAACGATTATCACCCAATCTGCTCCAACTGTTCATCCCAAAGGTAACCTATCCTTCTAAACAATTACAAACGTATCAAAAATAAATCCTTGTTAATGAAGTAGATCAAACTTTAAAATATGGAGTTCTTTTATAACATCATACACAATCTTTTCTTTTTAACACAAACATATATAATTATAGTGTTCATCATCCAATATAAACTATTTTTTTTTTTGTGAATACGAATATTGATTATATGGGTTCTAGTAAGTACTTGAACGTTAAATTTATCCCTAGATATTTATATTTGTTGAAAAAGAAATTAGGTCTTATAACGCTCTATCGTGGGATGGATAGATTCATGGACATTATTCGTTTTTATTTGAAATTGCAATGGTCCTAACTCTATTGATTGAATGACATTTCAGTTGTTTTATATAGAACCTAAGTGGCAGGCTATTGACATACAACAACCTGTCAATCATTGACACAAAACCATTCACAAACTGACATAATTACCAAACCATCATCACTTTCCCCTATTACAGTCAATGCCTAAATTAAATAACCTGTGTAATATGTCTATATTTGACTACTACCCCAAAAAGGATCTACAAGCCATGTTTCCCTACCAAAATGTTATTTCAGTTTTTTTGTTTAAAAGAAAAAAGAAAAAATAATTAACTCTAATTTCATTATTTTAACATCAAACAGTCACACTATATTTAATATTATATACAACTATTTCTTTCTCTTATTAGTTTTATGTTTTGTAAGCATTCATCGTAAAAATATCGTTTCTTTCTTAAAATTTGGAGATAACAAAAAGTGTCATATAAATCAGAGTTAAATAAAATACATAGATTATTATAAATTTATTAAGATTAATCTTTAATTTCTACAAATAAAAAAAAATGTGTCATAAGAGTTATTATACGTAAGATACATATATTTCTGAAAGCATTACTGCTTTATCACTCTCTTTTTTAATTCATGTCACTAATTGTGATCGTTAAATCTTTTACATCCTCTTTCATCATACTCTTCAGATCACAAGGAACTAAATTAAAGGCACCAAAATATGATACGGCGATTGTCAATCAAGAAATTCACCGGTTAGAAAATAAAGGACTTTCGCAGACCAGTGAAACTGATTATGATCTAAATCAGGTACTATTTTAATTTACTATTTGATATACTACATGTCTAGCTATTTCCTTACTATAGAGATTTAAACTTTTCAAGTTTTAAAGCATTGAGCCATTTGTTTAGAAAACCTTCAGCATGTTTGGGTTGCAAATCGTTGTTTCTATTTTTGTTGACTTCATATACCCAAGGATGTTAAAATCGAGATTTTATCTAAGTTAGATCGGGAGGGGGATGAAAGATCGTGACTCGGATAGTAAGATCTTATGCCAATACCTAAAATTCCTATATATAATCTATATGCATAAAAAACTCAATAAATAAAGAAACAAACCTAGATTCATATATAAATTCATAAGTCATAACATAATATAAATTCATAAGTACATAACACAACTCAATAAAAATTCATAACTCATAACACAACATTAATTCATATAAAATTGAAATTGTTCCAACTTTCAAGTTCCAACTCTAGTCATTTAGGAGAGCATTCAACTCCTCTTGACAATTATCATCATCTTCATTGTCATTAATGACATTGGCATCTCCCACTCCATCTCCAATTCCAAGTCTAGAGAAGGGAGAAGGGAGAAGAGAGTGTAAAACAGACCTGCAAGGGAGAAGGTCGCACAACAGCTGGGTCGCGCAGCAGGGGAGCTCGCAGTGCAGCAGGGGAGCTCGCAGCGGAGCAGGGGAGGTCACGGCGCAACAGGGAAGCTCGCGGCGCAGCGGGGGAGGTCGAGTAGCGTTTTGGAAGAGAAAGTAAAAATTTAGGATTTTAAATTTGGAGCGTTCAACTCGGATCGTTCGGGATCGTAGATCTCACAATCCAACTCGCAATCCCACTCTGATTTTGCTCATGCACAATCCCACCCCTATTCCAGATCGCACAATACTGCGAGGATCGTAAAATTGTACGATTTTATGATCTGAATCGCGATTTTGCTAACAATGTATATACCAAAAGCCATCAAGTTACTTTTATTTTCATTGCTTTTATCTCTAATATTGAAAATAATTAAGGTGAAAAAATTATTATTCTTTTAATAATTTATAAAAGTAAGAATGAAAATAATTTTCATCAGGAAAAAATGAATTAAGTAAGTGCACCGAGTATTATAAGGTAGTGATAATTGTATTACTAAAACTTTAAGAGAAAAATAGTAAGAAAGTAAATACTTTGATATTTCTTCAGTTTAATTAATGACATAGCTTTCGTTTGCACTAACAAGTTTAATGAAATCATTTAATATTATTATCGATGGCGCTTTAATTTATACTGAATAGTGGATAAACTTCCTCAACTTTTTTTTTATGATATTAAATATATTTATTATACTATTTTGCAGGAACCCGAGTCAAGTGCATGCTTATTTAGTGATACGTCAAATGAAGAAGAGAGTAGGACAATGAAATTTCTTGATCTCTCGTTCTCTTTCGGCTCTTCACTAATTCCAACGATGGACGGTGATCAAGAGAGAATGCGTTTTTCTTCACCAAATACAGCAGATAATCATGTTATGGGTTCTAATTCTGTGCAATCTCATGGGAGCAATTATATAAATTTAGACCTAACAATATGAATATGTATCCTTTCTATAACCACGTACGCAATATTTATCATAGGTTTAGGGTTTTGGCAAAGATTTATAAAAGCTTTAATGAATTATTATATTATCTCTAATAATTAAAATGGTTTAAGGCTTTAAGCAGTCTTTTATTTTAGTTGCGTAATATTGTTTTTATAGAGTTATCTTCTCTTCGAATTTAATGAGTTTTGGTTGTTCAGATCTAAGGTTTATCCTGCATGAACTCAAATTGAAGTTTTCGCTTGAAGTTTCACACAGCTCAACGACTTGATCATAGATACTAGTATACAACTAGTCTTTATTCGTTTTCTTAATCAGCAAACAAAAATGATTTTATAACATGAGGTACCAGTAGCACAAATGAGAGTACATCAGGTTGACAAAAAAAAAAATGAGAGTACATAAGGAAATAAAGATAGTTAGGATAAGAAAGGACTTGCTACACCTAACCTAAATAAACCATAACTGTGATAATTATGGAAAAATCGCTTACAGATAACACCTTTTCTCTCTCTCTCTCTCTCTCTCCTTCAATTATTTAACACTTTTCGAGCTGTGTGAAACTTAATTAAACAGTGTAACTTAACTTTTTAGTTTTTAATCTATCATTTTAATATCGTTAGTTCTAATTATAATGAATTTATATATATATATATATATATATATATATATATATATATATATATATAATTTGTGTTCCATTTCTCTTCAGCGAGTATTATTCATCTTCTTCTTGTTGACGAGTTCTTCTTCAGCGTCTAGAGGATGCGAATTTCTCTTTCTCTCATGAAGTTCACGTTTCATTCATCTCGAGTTTTTCATCGTTCATCTTCTAGTTCGCGAATTCTTCACTGTTCATCTTTCAATTCGCGAGTTCTTCATTGTTCCTCTTCTAGTTCGCGAGTTTTCCACTGTTTCTCTTCCAGTTCGCCACGTTCACGAGCGCCTCCGTTGGTCTTCTTCTTCGACGTTCATGAGCGCTCTGTTTCTCTTCATGTTCCACAATTTTTGTTCATGTTAAGGTTATGCTTGTAAGTGATAACTGAATCTTATATATATGTTACTTTTTAATATTATTTATTTAATTTTGATTGTTTATTGTTGTCTATTTGTGAATGAGATTTCAAGAGAACCAATTTGGGACCACTTATAATTTTTAAACTTATTTGCTTAGTATTGTTGATTAAAATAGTGATGTTTGGAACCAAAGGAAACACAATAGATGAACGAGAAATCATTTGTTTATTATTTTTGATTAAAATAGTATTGATATTTGGGACCACTTTATGAACCAACAGGACAAACCAAGTGAGATATGCAATGTTGATTTTGACAAGTTTGGAATGTTCAATGCACATGACTTTGTGAACAACATTGCTAATGATTTAAACTTGCCACCATGTCACCTTTTTATTTTGTGGTTTTGTTCTATTACTAGTGATAAATGTTTTCTGAAAATCAAAATTCAATTCATATGTATGTTAGTAGAACAAAGGATGAGAGAAAGAATATTAACACTTTGTACCAATAAAGTGGGTTCAGGTCCAACAAGTTGGGTTTAAGTCCCAAAAAACAAAAAAGAAGAGTTTTAAAATATTTTCAGATAGAGAGAAAGATATGAGAATGTTTTAGAATTAAATTTTTATTAAAAGTCATGTGATCAAAGTGTGCTTAATTTTTGTTAAATTATTAAACAGTGTTTAGGACGGAGGGGGTGTGAGTGTAATATGAGCTAAGGGGTTTTTGTAGGGTATAAAAAAGGAGGAATATCAAGTGAAATTTGAGTAAAACACATTGAGTGCAAGTATAATTTACTCAAATATTTATTATAAATTTAAAATATAATTTATATATAAAAATATTATTTATTCCAGATTTTAATTATGATATAACTTTTGTATTTAGAAATATTTATTGATTTTTATTATAAATTATAATTATATAAAATATATATTACTATACGTTCTATGCGCAAACTAAAATATTTATTTTATGTGGTTTGAATGTGACTTCCAAATATACCCGTTAACATTTTTATCATTAACACTTGAATTTGGTTTTAAAAAGATTTAAATATGTTTTTTATACCTATAAAATAGCTCATTTGAGTTTTACTTAAATTATTCTTTTTATTTTTATTTTACTATTTAATACTTTTATATTCAATTTTAGTATATATAATCAGTAATGATATATATATTAAATGATAATATGACACTATGTATGCTAAGCTATTATATCATTTCTTAACGAATGATATAATATTCTATTAGTATTAGTATTACTTAATAAATTTTCATTATGAGGGATACTACAATTTAAAATAAAAAAATGTTTAGATAGTAAAACTAAAATGGATTATTTTACATGAACGAAAAATATATTTAAATTTTTTTAAATCATGTACAATGATATATGACTATATATACAAAAGGAAAAAACTACAGAGAACAAAAGTTTAAAAATAAAAATTGTGTTCTTTCAAGTTTCATGTAATTTTGACTGACTTGTTTTATCCTAGAGACAACAAGGTTCTTACCTGTATATTTCAGGTAGACTTGTGAAACGTCTTAAGAGGACGACTTAATACCCTTTATTATTTTTAATTTCTGACCATGATTGGTATTTGCAGCAAAACATCCTAAACACATAAAAGTCAACACTAAAAATAAAACAAATCAAACAAAAGAAGGATTATTTCTTCATGCCATTGAAGGCTCTCCACAATGTTCCCAAGAAAAGGATCCACCTTACAACATCCAACATTAATCATGTTATACTTGGTTTCCTTTGAGGTTTGAAATACCACATTTTCTTACTTATGCCATCACAATATGGCCTCTCTAAAGGATTCAATCTTATGCAATAACAATCCTTTTAATTAAATATTTTCATAAATTTGTTCCGTATACATTTATAAGTTCACTTCAAATTTATGAAACACTTTCCCAACTTTGGAAAGCCATCAATGTTTTAAAACATATGGGTATATTTGGAGAAATATTCAGTAAGCAAGAGACCCCTAATCACTCAACAATTTAGAATTTCTCCTAGTGAAATTCTTCTTTCCCAAGTTATCGATTTTCAAAACTAAAGTTAAATCATTCAATGTTTCTAAGCAATTTCTAACATCAAAGGTACATTCACAATATTATACTATTCTCGAATTAAATTATCAAAAAAGGATATCATTCACTTAATGAAATAATATATAATAATCTCAATTAATGAAATTGTCATCTCAACAATAATATACAATCATCTCATCAAGAATATAGTTATCTCAACAAGAATATAGTAATCTCAACAATGAACTAGTCACAAACTAAGCAATATATATATCATAAATATACACTCGTTTATATACCAATGCAATATTACAATTATCCACTTGATGTTTATGGTTGGCATGCTATCTCCTTGAGTTACAATCTCCTTCATTTTTCATTAGGTGTCTATGACCTGTGGGGGTTGTAATTATAATATATAGAGTCAGACTAACTCAATTAAGTTGATTCTTCATATGAAAGATAATAAGATTATCTATAACTTTTTATGTTTACTCCAATACTTGCTTTTGAAGTATACTATGCCTAAATTATGAACAATGTGACCCTTTTACTAAATCTAGCAGCATGATCTTTGCTCACTAATTTGATATCTAGAGTTTGCAATTATTTTTTTTTAGTGAAACCAAAGCCAATAATTATATATAGCTAACATATAGGGTTAACACTTTCATGAAGACAACCTCTCATAATTCTCACTCTAAAATTCGCTTACAGGGTATTTTTGGGAATTTGCTCAGTTAGAATGATCACAGATTATTTTGCTCAATGAACTCAAGAATTCGCTCAACGAAAATGCTCACTTGAGACTTTTCTTTTTCTCTTTGTATACAACAAGACTGATAGCTTGTTAGGCAAACTACGCAGACAAAGTATGCTAAAAACATTTTATTCTTCTCCAAACTTCCTCCTTTCAATGATTTTCAAATCCAAAATCAAAACTTTCAACATTTCTCAACAATTACACTTCATTAACAAGGATCTTTCAACATAAGTAAAAAAAAAAAAAAAAACATGTCAATCAATCAATTATCATATCATCAATCCAAGATTCGAAGTTCCATAAAATTTCAACATAAATGTAGCATATTTTAGACATTTCCAAAATAATTAAAACTATTTTTGGAAAAGATATATATGCAAAAGGCATCACAATAGCAAGTAGCTAGAATGCTAACGAAGTTGCACCTTACACCCTATATGATAATATACCTAAATTTATTAATGAAAAAATGCATTTAAATATTTTTTAGTGCATAATAGCAGCAACAAGCTAAGGTTTGAATCATGAATCTTGTGCATAGTATCCAAACATGCCACTAGACCAACTTCAAAGTCTTTAAAACTCATTAAACACAAATCATTTACTAATTTATTTTTAACAAAAAATAATGAGTTGCGGCCATGATAACAAAAACACTCCTTGGCTGAAATAATATTTAGTATTTGAATGGTTTTTTTATATGTTTAAAACATAATAACTATATTAAACATTAAAATATCAATCTAGTAATAAATATTTTAAATTAATCATTAGAATCAATAATATCTCTCAAATTAATATTATATTTTTAATCTATTTCTTTTTTCGATTAAAATGTACATTATTTTCTCTCTTTATTAATACTTTCACTGGACTTAAATATAAGCAACAAAAAAATTAGAGTCAAATATAAGCAAATATTGACCACTTTCATCTTATTTGATATTTGATGATATTATCTCAAATATATCCTTAAATTACTTAAAGATTTATTTTTAATGAAAGACATTTGAAGAAAAAAAAGATTAATTCTTAAAAGCAAATAATAGGATTAAATAATATCAACTATCTTTTAAGTTTTGAAAAAAAATATATCTTTTTTAAGGAAAAAAAAAACTATTTTAATGAACATAAGAATAAGTTAATTTTGCTTATGCTTAAATTCATAAGAAGTATGATCTAAAACTAACTATATACCTCATTATTATCAAGAGGTTTCCGGTTATACAAAGTGAAATAGATATTGTACCAGTTTCACCCTTACATATTCCAAATTCAAACTCATGATCAACAAATCATCAAAACACAACTTTATCATTGTGTCAAGACTCACCCTCAAGTATATCTAGAGCTATTTGAATAAAATTAAAATTAATAATAAGTACTCAAATGTGACTAGAGCTATTTGGATATAATTAAAATTAATAATAAGTACTCGAGTATGATCTAGAGCCAATCGGATATAATTAAAATTAATAATAAGTACTCGAGTATGATCTAGAGCTATTTGGATAAAATTAAAATTAATAATAGGTACTAATTAAGTGCGAGCCTTATACTATGGAGTAAGTAAATCTTCTCTCGTGTTATATATAAACATTAAAAAAGAAAAGTTTATACAAAAAAAAATCATATCCACGTGGAATTAGGTGAGGTTGATATCGACATGAATGGGTAGGGCTGTAGGGGTAACCTATACATTTTCTTCAAAAAAAAGTCTCACTACGCAGAATTATTTACTGCCTCTTTGCCAATGTCTTCCTCAAGCCTTTGATAATCTTAGCAAACCAAACCAAGTTCATAACCGATAGCACCAATGGCACAACAATAACTAATACCTGTCCAAAGGTGTGCATCTGCTCAACCTGTTGAATAATTCAACAAAGCTATGTGATCCTTACCTTTCTCAACCACATCATTTACCAGACATAAGATTAAAAAAATTACCCAACAGCTAAATTACTACCCGTTATAACGAAATTGTTGGCACCTGTCTTGAGTGACAAATAATAAGTTATCCAAAAAGGTGCCAATAAGGGCTTATTTAGACAAACTTATCCAAAAAATAATTATAGAAGAAGAAAATAAGGAAAAAAAAAAAAACGCCATAAATAAAGAAAATAAGGAAAAAAAAAAACTCCATAAATAAAAATTAGCTTATGCATAAACTAATATGTAGAAATTTTATCATACTAACTTATCTACAAACTGATGTTTAACTTCTGCATAAGCTAATTATAGCTTATAAAAAAAGTATTTTTTTTTCCTTTTTATTTTTATTTTTTCTTCCAAATTTCTTTCTAGAAAAGTTTATCATAAGTGCTAAATCGAAATTCATTAGACCAACTTCACCAAATTGTGTCCTCATCAGTTATTATGTAGAGATAGTGATAGTGGTATGCTTGTACATGTTTCTATAGACAATACAACCATAGTAAATATATCGATCCTTGCACCATAAACAACCCTCCTGCTTCCCAAATGACAAGCATAAATTAAAATTTTTAGCTGATAAGAAGAAATAGGTAGATCCATGATCTAGGCCATTTATCGTCCAAGAGAATAATGTGCAGACATCTTTTGAGTCATTAAAGGCCAATAATTGAATGTCAAAATCTGCTACCTATAAGGCACTACACAATAGACAACTTATCAATTCAGGGTGCGAATAGTTATTACCTTATCAAAGTGCAAGTAGACATGGTAAAACATGTATATGAACAGAAGTATTCTGGCAACCTGCAGATGGACCATTCTGGTAAGTAAACCCAATATGACAAAAACGAGAATACTATATATTCAACATATGATATTTCAAAATAAGAACAAACACATATATCTTACACTATCAACTAATTAGAAATCACCTTGGATTTGACTTTAAAGTAATTAAATAATTGTTAAAAAAAGTCAACAATTTTACCATATATGACAACAATCCATGATTGGATGACATTATAAAAACTTTTACATTGTGAGTGCATTCTATTTTATATATCTGTATGTATTTCAAACAATTGACTCACCAGCCAAGAAATGAATATTACAACCCCATTGATGAGATAAGCTTTGGACTTTTTCATTCCAGCTACATCAAGATACCTTCAAAAACACCACAACATTAACTAAGAAAAATATTCTGACAAAATAGCATTCAACTATAAGAGAAAGATTACCATCTCAAATTGATCCCTGGAGTAGTTGTCTCAGAGATCAGGACCATGAATGTGTAAAGCTGTCCTTCCCCAGTCAACATTGCATATGCTACTGCTACCAAAGAAAACACATGATGAATCACCTGAACCAATGTTAATATGAAGTCAGGTTAAATCCCTACCATAATCATATCCAGCTGTGTTCCTATCAAGTGAAATTTCTTAAAATTGATTAAGAGAGTTCAACTTCACATGACAGGTTGGCTTAAACTATGCAAGTTAAAAAGATATTATCCTTACATACTCATATCCACCAAGAGCAGGAAAAAACCACAATATCGTCCCTAGATCAGCAATGAAGTAACCAACAGAAACCTGTCACAATAAATATCAAACATAAGAAATAAAGACTCCAACAGATAAAACAAAGTGATGCAGAAAGCAGATCAGAAAATGGTTGTTGAATGTATAAGGACAATGAAGATGATAACAATTCCCAAAGTTGATTTGAATCGTTACAAGTAAAAAAGAAATAGAATGAATTCCTCAAAAAGGAAACTAGCAGAATACGAACATCAAGAAAATCTTAAGAGCTATTACGTCAAAATGTGGCTAGGACATTGTTTTAATCACAAAACAGATTATGGAAAAGACACACTGTATATTAATTGAAGGATATGTCTTTAAGGATTTGAAAAAACTCTTAAATCTAGTCACCATAACAATTAAAAAAGGAAAACTCAAAGGCGTCTTATAAAAGAACAAGCTCAACAAATTTATAAGCTCCACAAGATCCCAACCATCCAAAACCATGTGATGTGATTTAAGATACGCAAAAACATAACGTAAAGAAAGTAAAGACTGCAGAATTAGCAATCAATATAAATAATATAGCATAAATTGCCTCTCATTGTATCAATGTGATACAGAATAGAGACCCAACAGGGTACAATTCTCAAGATAGTAACCTTCCAGGCAATTGAGAGACATGAACCTCTGCCCCACCAATGAGTTCCCAAAACTCTTCTCTCATGGTTTCCCTCCCACCCTTTTATAACAACCACCCCACTAGTTTGTTACTTAAATAACTATAGTTAGTATTCTGTTCAGTTACATTGAATAGTGTCCCATCGATTCCTTGCTGCCAACCTATTCCTCTTCCTATACGTATTTATTGGAGATACTATCAGTATCAGTTTAATATGCTTAAAAGACATTCTTTGACAATGTTCATTGAATGTCAAATAGAAAATGTAAGAAGAGGAATCCAAATTTCATGCTATGTTTGTCCAAATTAACAATATTTTTGCCTAATTTCATACATATGCAAGTCCCAAACCCCATCACAGGAAGAGTTGGAGAGGGTATATCTATCATTGCAAGTCCAAATCCACAAAAAACTTTAGCAATCAAACACAGCATTCCTGCCACGGTTCTATAAATTTCTTACTTAAGTGGTCATACAATAATAAAAGCAGGGTACATCATTGGAAAACTTGATAAACAAACTATGCTTAATTGTTGCTTGAATGATGCAATATGCATTATTTTATAGTTTTGCATGTTCTGATTCCTTGGTCAGCTCTTAAATAAAACTTGTTTATTATCTCATTATGTGATTGTTTTGTTTTCTTCTCCCAATCCCAACATGTCATTTTACAATATTTGAAGCTCCACTCATCAGTTACTACTAATCAAAATGCTAGACACAACGGTTTAAATTTCCATGAAAAAAAATGGTGATCAAGGTGATGCTAATTATCTACAAGGCTGCTTGTCATATAGAATAATACAAGGTGACCTAACTTCAAGACCATATACATACTTTATCTAAAGTCAGAATTGTAGTTGTGAATTGCAAAGATTTAATAGACATTCTACCATTAATCTTAAGAGATCCTTCTTTATCGGCTACACAGATTTTTCTTTTACATTCACAATCAAGCTATATTTTATATTCACCAAGTCTAGTTCCTTTTTTATTTTGGCAAAAACAGAAGTCGGTAACTTGTCTGCTTTTCACTTTACTAATTCTGTAACCTAGAAACTCAAAACCAAAAGTAAAATTTCTTGCCGCAACGAACTCTAATACCTGTAGATACAAAATTCACTTGAATGATCTAATGCACATAAATATATATATATATATATATATACATATATATATATATAATTTCTAAACACAGCCTTTACTATCACATGCTCTGGAAATTGCATTTGAAAAAGAAACTACTCAACCCCTTGTATATGGTTCATTTCAGATACCACAATAGTAATGGCATGATTTCAAAGGAAGAGAAAATACAAACAATAGGGAAAAAAATCCAGATTATTCTTACCCCCAGTGCAAAAGTCGACAATGAAGAGCTTCGCTCAGTAATAAGTTCAGTAGACTGGTAGTCAGAAAATAGATTTGAGCAAAACACCATGTACAATGACATAGTTGTTATGAAAATGGCATGTATAGTTGATATAGCACTGCACAAAGAATGAAAGCCTATAAACATCTTGTATCACAAGCAACAAAAGAAAAGTTTTTCTACTCAATAGAAAGATCCAGTCACCGGTTGTTCCACTCAATACGTTGGATTTTGGAGAAGCTGGAATACATCTTAAAGTAATTAGAACCAATATGCTGAGTAAGCTTGTAGACCTGAAAAACAGGAAAGGAAACAATTAAAGAAAATGAAATCACAATAACTTTAATGTGTCTTATATGACATTCTTGAAGAAAATATGGAATGACAACATATTACAATGTAGATACCATCTTGCAAACTAACATGCCACTAATAACAGAAGTATATGGAATCAGAGAGTCAGCTAGTAAATATTCCTTGACAAACAAATTAGCCCTGTTCTGGAAAGATTTGAATGACATAATTTCTTCAGAAGCCAACATTGCAACACTACCCTTTTGGTTGAGAAATCTCTTGATTTCCACCTCCAGTCACCTATTACCATTTACCTGAACAAATACAGTTTGAGGACAAAATATTAAAAAAATTTAAACCCAATAGGATACATCGCAACATAGAATTTAAGGATGATAATAAGCTCTATAAAAGTTACCCGTATCCATGGAAAAAGACAATTGAAAACAAGAGAGTGGTGCATAGTTAAAAAATGGAGAAGCTCTAGCCACCTCATTATTCTTTCAAAATAAGAAAGCTTACAAAGAAAACATTTTTCTAATTCTTTACTTTTAAGGCATTGCATCCCCAAAACAAAACAATTATTTTCTAGCACTTCCACTGATTGAAAAATTCAATTAACAAATATATCTATTTTTAAGGGGGGAACATGGTTTTTCCAGAGGAAATAAGGTATGCAAAGAAAAAGCAGGATAAGGTATCCTGGTTATAGAAAACAACACAATATCATAACCCAAGAAATTAGTATTGGTGTCAAAGAGCTTTAAAATATCTCTCAGCCTGCTTAACATGGTGATTCCCAGGAAGAAACCACCCTGAAGCACATCAAAGAGAAGTCATGAAAACAATATTTTTTTTTATTTGATCCTGCCTCTGTGTGTGTACATAAAAAAACTTTTACCAAAAGCTCAAAAACCTATTCCAATTTCCAAATGGAGCTGCTTGGCAATGCAAAATAAATAACAAAAACAAACTAACAGCAATGTCACTGATCACCCAACCGACAAAAGCAAAGGAAAACCATTAATATCGTGTTGCTGAGATAATAAATTATTCGTTTTGAGATGCTAGAAGGAAAAGGAGACTCTAATATGCTTCAATCATGAACACAGTTTATAAACGATGGGAATTATTATGGATAATAACACAAAATAATTAAAATCAAGCTACTATGCCCAGAAATGAATCAAGCCTGTCTTCTGCAATCTGCATACCAGTAAAGTCTGCAAAGCTGATTATTAGAAGAAGAAAAAAAAATGGCCCAATCAAAATTACAGCCATAATAATGGGAAAAAAGAGAGGATAAATTTTTGTCACCATGTTATTATTGGTGCGAAATATCCACCGATTTTGTTTCTTTTTTCTCATATACATCGAAGTTGTTGATGATTAATATGTGCTGGTAACTTAGCAGGGTCTCTCCTCCCAACGCTTTAACAAGTTTTTGGAAGTTTAGCACTTTAAATTGACTTATTACAACTATTAAAAAATGTAAAAAAAAAAAAATGCAAACAAATTCGACCATGAATCCATTTTAAACAACAATGTTGCACTCTAATTTAAAACCTTTTTATTATTGAACAATAATTATAAAAACAAGAACAACTAGTATCATCTAAATGTCCCAATCAACAGATCTGGCGATTTGAAATTTCTGCATTGGAAATGAGGATCAAAACACCGTACCCTGTGGAACGATGCTGTGCAGTGGAGGGAATGAAACTTATGGAAGAATTGCGATCCTATACTGCGTCATTCTGAGATTCATTCAGAAACGGGTTGATTGATTTGGGGGAATTCTGAAAACCCTAGAAGAATGAAGATGATCAGGTTAGTGGATTGAGATGCCCCACAGAATCGTTACGAAACCCTCGACCGTTGTTTTTTTTTTTTTCTTTTTTCTTTTTTCAAGAATAATAGGGTATTAAGGGCATTTTTTATTTTTGTCAATCCCTAATTATTGATTTTTACTATTTTAGTATTTTAGAGTAAAATGACCTTTCCCCAAATGATAGGTTATAGCGATAGGATGAATGCATGATGCAGCAGCCTTGGAATCTATATATTTTTTTTAATTAAAAATTGTTTATATGCCAAAAATAAAAATAAAAAAGATATTGGGACGACTTATGATTAAGTAAATGAATGCAAAGCTCAAGGATTAAATAAGCTATTTATTTTATTTAATAGAGTAAAATATACTCATATTCCTTTGTTATCATATATATATATATATATAATATTTATTTAAAAAAAATTTGTAGCCAGCTATTATATATCATATATTTATTTCCTCTTGAAGCTGTTGGCAGGGACTCTCTTGGAGTTCCGTATTTCTTTTTATCTGCTTTCCGCCCTATCGCTTTTCTTTATTGTACAAAAAAAAAAGCTAGAATTATGTATGTAATAGACATCTCAAATGTATATTATTGTTATAATAAAATTAATATATAATTGCTTTAATTGTGTAGAATAACATGGATAAATTTTAATGAATTTGAACTATAAAAATAATTTTCTAAAATTATATTAATTGGTGATGTGATTTTTTTTAAGATAAGAGATAAAATTTTTAATTTATTTAATAAAGATCAAATTATTCAGATTAATAAGTGACTCACTAGATTAACTATTGATTAAGGAGTCTTAATTGGATTGGACAAACACCCTTTGTAGGAATGTCATGCCTCCAAGACCATTCTTCAATTAGACCAACCTCAAACCATAACCCAATAGATGTTGTGAGCTTGCAATCTTCGTTGGCATTTTAGTAAAATGTGTTCCTTACATTCAGCGTACCAAGGTTTTGGAGCTTAATTACCAATGAATTTCAAAAGACTTCCAGTTTCCACCCTTGAATAATTTAAGCTTAAATACTTCAAGAGTGGTAGGTTTCCCCAATTTTTAGGAACAAAACACAATTCGCCATATTCAAAATTAAGTACCTTCAATACCCTGTATATTGTAGAGATTCATTGCAAAAATTATTTGGTTAACGTCGATTCTTTGCCAGCAAAAACAAGTAGCGATTGGATGTGTGAGCTTTCAGTACTCCCCATTAATCCATTAGCATAGGTTGCTATTGATAAGCGTCGAATCATTCTACTTGACATCGTCTCATCTTTTTTACTAATATACTGACACAAGCTCAAATCCTTGAATTTTCTAAGGCTTTGTTTGAGAGTTAGGAGGGGAGGGGAAGGAAAGAGATTCAAGGGGAAGGGGGGGAAAGAAAGGGAGAAAAATAAGGGAAGTTCATTTCTTTTTGTTTGGAAGTTAAAAATATATTAAAGAGAGGGAAATAGAGAGTTAATAATAAATTTTTATAATTTTTTTCTTATTTAAAAAATTAATACATTATATATTTTACATTAACTAGGGTAGGATATTAATTTTATTAACACTAAATGGTATAATAATAATTTTAGTTACTTTTCCTTCTAAAAACCCCCCAAATAGGGGGACAACAATTTTAAGGCTTTGGAGGATTTCAGAGGAGTTTTGAAAATCCTCAAATCCTTTCTCTCAAAAATTAAAACTCCCAAACAAGGATATTTCTTTAGATAAACCTTTCCCTTCCCCTCCAAAATCCCTCTCTCAAACAAAGTCTAAGACGCAATAGGTCATGAACACAATAGGGATTATCTAAATAGCATAAAATTCTAAAAGTATTCTATGAATTGAAAGGTTCAATGACAAGGTCAAAAATCAAGCTTCTATAAAAAAAGATGACCAAGAGAATTATAGTTAAACTATTTAAAAAGGACAACGATGGAAAAAGGCACAAGGAACTGAATTGGAACATCTTGAAAATTGTAGGAGAGTTCGCTTAGCGCGAATGTTGTACTTATCGCAATTCCTTTCGTAATTTTCCAATTTTCGTAATTTTTCTAATTTTTAGAATTTTCGTAATGTCGTAATTTAGTAATTTCCTATTTGTATAATGAGTTTCAATGTGGACTAAAATAAATTCAAACTATGCATTTTTAGATTTTATTAGAGACTTCACTCTATAAGTACTCAGTCATTGCTATTTTTGAAGAACTTTTGATTGAATAAAATTAAACATTTACTTGAATTGAGAGCTTAGCCTTTTCTTGGTTCTTGGTTGAACACAAATTGATTCTTATCAAGGAAGCTTTCATTTGTGACAAATATTCCTCAACTTATCATTCCAATAAAGATTGTGGCGTTATTTATTATCATCTTTTTTATCTTCTCTACCTTGATAATGAGATCAACCAGAGAGGAGCATATCTGTGAAGAGAATGGACTCTATCTGAAATAAAATTCAGTGCTATCATAGATTCAGATTCACAAGCAAAGTTGCTAAGTTCTAGACTCCAAGCTAGTTCTAATCCATGAAAATTGCCAGCAATTAAGCTTAGAGGCTGCACACTTTGAATATTTACAGACCTTGAATATAGTTATATATGTCTAATTATTAATTAGTCACTTTTAAGATTTAGTTATCCTCTATCAAATTTAGTTTTGAAGTTGACACTAAAGATTCAACTGGTTTTCAAGTTATCTTGATTCTTGAATAGTTGTAAAAATCTTTCATCAATTCCAAACTCTAGAGTGAATTTTATAAATAGACAAGCTATATCTGTTGTTCACAATCTTGCAAGAACATCAAGATTTTATGCTAATTATTATGTCTTTGATTATATTTTCTCGTGTAATATTTCACACATTGTTAATGAAATAATATAACTTTACTTCTCCTAAAAATAATTAGTAATATTTGTGATAGCCTTTATTAAAAGCTTTCATAGTTTTGAAAAAATATATATATACATAGGAACTACACAAAAAAATTGGTACGGTAACAGAGAAAGTTCATATATTTATTTTTTATTCTATTTGGCTATAAAGCTCATACTTTTTATTATTATTACATATATTCTTAAATTTAAGAGTTAGTTCATTGAAGCTTTCAAAATAATTACGCTAAGCCTTTTTGTTGGCATTCTTTCCCAAAGCTTCCAAATGGATATGAAACAACGTAGTTACAGGTTAAACACCCCATTTTAACTTTTGAATAAATTAATATTAACTGATGAAATAAGTTTATTTTACTTTTTTCTTTTCATTATTTTGTAAGAATTTATAAGAAACTTTCTATGAATGAATCAAAGCCTCCAAAATGCATCTCCATGGAGTAAACTACTTGGTCTAGAAAATTTCATGTTAATCACCTATAGAATTGACAAAATTATGCTGAGGTGTAGGTGCAGCCAAACTCCAAAGATCACTTAGTCCCACATAGATATACCAAAATTATAATTGAAAGTCAAGGGCTAATATCATCGTCAAGTAAATGACACTAGGTGTCTCACCAGCATATACTATAGAATGCTCGTTAATAGTAACTTCACGTGTGATACTACTAAAAACAAATCTTAGAATCAATGTTAGTCCACTCTAATTTTTGTGCATATAGCCATATACTGCTTAGAAACCCTCATTAATGAAATACTAAAATAAGGACCTTTATTTTATCAAATGAATGAAAGCAAAAGAAAATCACATTTGCTACAAATTATTATTTCCATTTACCAAATAACAATCTAACAACTGATAAAGATTGTTATGGTGTAGATTATGTAGGGAAGTTTAAATCCAAATAGTATATCAGGTTAATGTTAACACTTAGCACTTAAGTTAACAAAACAATGTAAAAATTTAGCAGAAAAAGCTGTAAGTTAAACTTGTAGAGCATTATGCCTTAAATTCAGGGTTAGAGATTGCTAAAACAACTTGAAAGAGGCTCAATACAAGGAAATATACTTGGGTCATTGGTCTCCTCTGTAGTTCTAAATAAAAGATTAACCATCTGTTGATAACATCTTTAATAATATGGCTATTCCTATATGTTGAAACAAATTCTTCTGTTAATAGTTACAGTACAGAGAGAACCAGACAATTCATCACTATTGGATGACAAGATTAATTGAATCTTCATTTAACATGCTCTGACTATGAAAATCAAACAAAATAACCACAACTTGACAGTAATTGAAGTTAGCCTGTAAGTGGTGTAACATACTAATACTAGCGATTTGGCATTGCTAAAAACCAGTGACAAACTATCAAAGTGTAAAATGAAAATCACAAAAAATTAAAAGTCAACTTCTACAATCAAGTACAACCAATAAAAAGTTCCAAGATTAAGGTATATCCAGATGATCAATTTGACTTCTGACCTCTGTACGCATCCAGTAGTAATGGCTCATCTTTTTGAAATCGGATCACGTATCTCTCCAAAAACCTTTTCTCGCTAATCTTGATAAAGCTACTTATTTTAGAATCTCTCTTTATCAAACCCCTTGATTTCAAAATTTCAATAACTGCAAATCTAGGCATAACTGTCTTCTCCAGGTTGCATTTAAGAATGTCAGGGCATCCAGCGATGTTCTCTACGGGCAAACCTATGTCTTTCATCAAGAAGTTCAATATTTTCATAATCTTCTCTTCTGACGACATAATAAATTGGGGATGTTTTTTGAATGCTAAAAGACAGATATCTCTAGAAAAGCCCCACCTCCCAAGAACCTCTAATTTTGATTTCCACATTGCTTCATTCATCTTTGCAAACACTTGAAGTGCCATAACAAAATTTGATTTCAAAGGATCGAACCCCATTTCCTTCACTTTCTCCAAAGCCTCAACAAATCTTGAATGCTTCATAAATGTTGCACAAGGATGATTGGTTACTAACAAGGAAACGGAACGTTGTGGCACCCCAAGCTGTCTCAAAGCCCCTACATTTCGAACCAAATCATCGATTGACATCCGACGGTTAAAGTACCACCTATCATTCTTCAAAGTGGAAACTACTTTCTTATCACTGTGAACTAGACTCTTGATGATATTGTAACGGGGGATAATGGTTTTGTCCAAGCTCAATTCCAAAAATGTAGTGTTTCCAATGAGGAATCTGGGAAGGTCAGTGGTTGAAAACCCAACAGAAAGGAAGAACTTGAGTTTTGGCAAAAGGGTCTTTTCAGGTTTTGACCAAAGCACAAAAGGGATTTTCTTTACAAGGCTACATAGCTGGGTATCAGAGAACCCACAGTTCCTGAGAATCTCAATTACAGCATTTGGCCCATCTGTGTTTTTCAACTCCAACCTTTTGGAGAGTTTCAGGGCCATTTCAGGGGACAATCCACATGAGTTGATGAGGCTAAAAACATTAAAGGTGTCATCTTTGTGATGATTTGTGCTTGATACAGATACAGTGCGTGAAGTGAAGAAAGGCATAACATTGTGTAAGAGAACACTATAATGGGGTCTTATAGTAGTTAATCTAGCAAACAGAAAATGGTGCATTTGTAATGAATAACCGAAGAAGATCGAAGAAGACGCACCCACTTTCAGTTTACAGGATTATGCTTCCTTCCACGAATTCTTCGCAGTTCACTGCCTCAGAGTGATACAATTATGAATGGCAACAACCTAGTTAGACTTGAATGGCTTTTCGGCACATAAAACAACAAAAGCTTTTTCTTTATACACTACTTAATTTGCTTCATGCACGGACCCAAAGGAAGACTCATAGGCCCTCAAAGCTTGTTTACTTCCTGCACCTGATGAATTGCTCTCTGCACCACCCTAATTTCTAATATCCCAACATGACCCTTCTCATTTTATAAGTTTTTGTCGGATCTTTCTTCTCCTTCCGGTCACTCTCCCTTTGTTTTGAATGAAGTAGGAAGAAGGCAAAGGTTTAGATCAAATGTTGTTGTCTATTTTCCAGAATGCCAAATTTGTGACACATAATCATTGGCAGTGGCAGATACACACTGACACAAACATTTGATATATACTTTTTATATAATATTTGAGTTAAAATATTAAATAATATAAATATCTTACCTTCCTTCCTTTGCGGCCTGCGCTAAAGCTCTCAACCTCACCTCCTCTGCTGACTGCCACTCGCCGTTGTCTCCCAAGGAGTCTTCTCGTGTGTTGATGTTCCCCACGTCGGTTGTGGTGGTCGTTGGTCCGCAACTCGCCTACCAAGAGTGAGTTCGACTCACTCGTGCGAATCATGAAGGAACGCGAGCGCTTAGCTACTTGTCTGTCGTTATAGCCACCGCTCTGCCTCCAATCTGTTTCCTCCGCCGCCGTTGTCCATGGTAGCTCCACCATTGTCGCCGCCACCGTCGCGCAACACCTTCGTCCTTCAATCCGCGACTCCACGTTACCGCACCGACACCGTTGGATTGGGGCATTAGGGCTTCTTTGTTGTGTTGTGGCTCAAAAAGTTTATTCCTTTGAAGGAGTTGTTTGCTTGATGAATCTGTGTGCTGCTTCCACTTCAGTTCTCAATTTCTTATCGATAATCGAGATCTGGTTTGTTTTAAATTTGTTAATTTGTTTAACTATTCCTTTCATTTTTTTGAGATTTGAAAAAAGTTTTTTTTTTTTTTGGTAATTGTACCATTTGAATTAATTGTAGATACTCAGAATTCATTGGTTGAAGCCATTGTTTCACCAACTGCAATTTTTCTGAAAGTACTGCATGATTGCATTCCCTCCTCCCCTTTTCTCGTGGCTGTTAAAATTGTGCTGAAATGAAGAACTTGCAGGTTCTCCTATTATATGCTTTTTGACTTGGTAGTTGGTGCATTGTTTGCAATATCCACTATCACAATAGTTAATTTTATGGATCTAATGCACTTGGACGAATTGGCTGTCAACATTGAGAATATATATTTTCATGATATGGTTCCTTTTGTTACCAATTTGTGTTGTTTATTGCAGATTTGAAATATTATCATGATGAAATTAGATGAAAATATATGTTTTCATGATATGCTTTCTTCTGTCTAAATGTAAGCCAATGAAGATAATCCGAAAATTATTTTCTATACTTATTGTGGGTTCTAAATGCTTAGGACTGGGAATTTGCAATCGCTGGATTCTAATTGTGGGTTCATAATAATTTAACAAGTTTCAATGAAAGGTAATTTGCTATACTTATTTATTTGTTATAATTGTTTTAATAGCATAAACAGTATATTCTTATATTTGTTTTGGAGGATTGATAAAATTTGGAAGTTTAATGTTTGGTCAAACTATTATTTGCTTCTTGTTACAAAAGTAACTACATACAGCGTCGATTTAAAGTTTTTTTACAAAAATTTTTTTGGAGACACTGCCCCCGAACCCTGTCACTAAGTGTACGAACATAAAAATAAATTCTTGAGTCTGCCACTGATCATTGGTGAACCTTTTTGACTTCACAAATCAAAAATTAATTTTTGTTAACTCCAGATTACTCAATCAACAAACATTCACCAATGTTTATTGCTACGGATTCGTTAATCCAATATTTAGGCATTAACATTTTGGATTAAGTAATCTAGAAAACATATGTTTCCCGGTTACGGATTTACATTTTCACAAATCTACATTGTAATATACATTACGGATTTGTTACTCCGGGGGACAAAGATTAAAACTTAAAAGCAATGCGTACAATTTTCAAGGTTTAGATTGTTGATACGTTGTTGGATGACACAAGTGGTTGATTTTGATGCGGAGTTCCAAGAGTTTGATAAGTGGGAGTTGAGGAATGAAGGGAGAGAAGAGAAATTGACCAAACTAATGGAGGAGAAAGAAAGGCATTGCTAAGGAGGCTGAGGCAGCAAGCTGAAGCTGCCAAAAAAAGTGCAAGAGCTGCAGTGGCTTCTTTGCTTCCATGATCAAGTTGTTTGGGAACAAGGAAATATATTTAGAATCAAACAAGCGGTTGAAACTCAAGCTGTTATAACATGTTCTGCCCTTTGTTATACATTCATCCCAAATAGTTATAAACTTAGCATATATTAATATAAACTTATTCACAAACACTTCAAAAAAACATGAAACATGAAATGTGTTTGTGTATAAGTTAAAATTAACTTATACATATAAGTTAGTTTGTAAAAGCTCTCTCATATAATTTTTTTAAAAGATGTAAAAGTTTCTACACATTAATTTATGCATAAGTTAATTTCAACTTATAAAAAAGTATTTTATTTTTTTGTTTTTGTTTTTTCTTCTACAAGTGCTTCTAAATGAATTTACTAAAATAGGTTTAAAGAAAGACAAATCCACATATTCTTTAAAATAAAATAAGAAAAATTTACAATAAAACAATATAAAAAGACATAAGTCAAATAGAAAATAAGATCTCACAATCTTTGAAAGATACATTGTTCACAAATTATTATCCATCATAAACTGTCATAAACATGACTTTGTTAATGAAAAACAATTCCACATACTTATTTGATGCCGGGACCAAAGAGTCAATTCTGAAACATTGGAAGCCCAATTCCTATGCCAATTCAAATAACAATATTAGTAGAGAGCATTACAATAACCAGACTTTTGATAGGGAAAAAATTGCTAGGAAATAGCTATTAGAAGAACAAAACAAAATGATAGAATTTCTTGTTACAGATTACAAAATTCTATACAAAGTGATATATATATATATATATATATATATATATAGAGAGAGAGAGAGAGAGAGAGAGAATAAAAACAAATAAAGCTTATGACAACAAATAATAAGGCTCAAAAGTATAGATATTATTTTGGAAATTGAAAATAAATTACATTTCTTGGTGACTAAACTATAAACAATAATAAAGGCATCATTTATAGAAACTCAAATAAGCTATATATATACTTCACTTATCTTTTTAATATTATTTTATTTAAAAAATACACTTAAGTTTTAAAAAAATTAATAATTAAGAGAAGGTGTTTTTCATTTAAAACATCAAGGGGACAAAATTATTAAGTACGTGTAATTTGAATACCATTCCACATATTATTAGGAAGAAAATGTATACCTTTTTATGAATTCTAATATCTTGACTTTGAGTGATGAATAATGCTTTTTCTTCCAAAATTGGTAGCAATTCTTACAAGGGGCACATGTTGTATAGTTGAGTGCTCTGGTCCTCCTTCGGGAGCAATGCATTGCTCGAATTCAGATGGCATGTCAAGTATGTGAAGAACTAGAAGATTTTCTAAGTGTTGGATGCCACAAGGTACTGTCTTGAGTGCATCTATTCCCTCAAAGTGTAGTGTTTCCAAAGAAAGCAATGCTCCTTTCTCAATAATGATGGAATTCAAGTTTAATAAACCACTTAGATATAGTTCCTTTAGTCGCCGAAACCCTCCATCTTTAAAGTACAAACTTTCACCTCCATAGGCTAAGGGGCCAATACGGAGGAACAACAAATGTGGCATATTCTGTAGTGATTTCAATGGATCTTCTGTTAAGTTAGAACATATCAAAGTCAATTTTACAAGATTTTGTAGTTGTGGAACCCACTCTGGAAACTTATTCAACTTCCCTTCTAGCTTAAGTTTCCGCAACATAGGTAGGGATGAAATAACAGGCAAATCAATCACATAAAACCCATAAAAATTAGATGCAGAGCGAATATATAGTTTCTCCAAGTTTTGCATCTGACTTATTGATGAACATAGAACACTTCCTAGTTCTTCCTTAACACCAGTCAAGCCTAATCTCCTTAAATGCTTCAGCTTTCCCAATTCTCTGATTAACTCTACAACATCATCATCATTAATTAGCTCCTCTTCATCAGGATCTACTCTTACTTGATGCAGTGTTTGTAGGGATGTCATGTCTCCCAAACCATTCTTCAATTGAAACAACCTCATGTAATCACCCAAAAGATGTCGTAGCTTTGTAAGCTTGCAAATTTCCTTTGGCATTTACATATAAGCTGCATGTCTTACGTCCAGCGTTTCGAGGTTATGGAGCTTACCAATGAATTTCGCAAGACTTTTAGTTTCCATCCCTAACGGCCTTAAGCTTAAATACTTCAAGTGTACTAGATTTTCCCAATTTTCAGGAACAAAAGGCAACCGACCATCTTTAAAATCAA
This sequence comes from Glycine tomentella, assembly GCA_007407185.1. Lineage (NCBI taxonomy): Eukaryota > Viridiplantae > Streptophyta > Magnoliopsida > Fabales > Fabaceae > Glycine > Glycine tomentella. Next base: position 3,420,303 of record PYAF01005246.1, on the reverse strand, counting down.
GTACTTTCAATAGCCTGCATTTCGTAGAGATTCTTTGCACAAATTCATCAGTTAATGCTGATTCTTTGCCAGAAAAAACAAGTAGTGATCGGATGTGTGAGCTTTCAGTACTCCCTATTAAATCAATGGAATTGGTTGCTATTGATAAGCGCCGAATCATCCCACTTGACATCGACTCATCTTCTTTACTAATATGTTGGCAGAAACTTAAATCCTTAAATTTTCTAAGGATCATATCCCATAATAAGTCATGAATATGACAGCTCTTGGCTTTTCCATCTATGGTAACAGAAGACACTTGAACTAAACTTCTACCAATCAACTCTGCTAAATATTGTTGCGCAACATCTTCCGAAGTTTTTCCTTCTTCATCTTTTACAAATCCTTCAGCTACCCATTGTCCAATTAGTCTTGTCGATTTCACTTTATAGTCTTCAGGATATATTCCAAAATACAATAAGCATGATTTAAGGTAGTATGGCAAATCATCGAAACTGAAACCTAAAATCTTTGTTATACCAATTAAATGGTGGTTTTTCTCCATCTCTGAATTTAGGCTTTGCCTAATTTTCTCCCATTCAAATGTAGTCTTCTCTTTGCCAGATAAAAGACCACCAATAGCCACAATTGCAAGTGGTAAGCCCTTGCATTTTTTAACAATTTCAGAAGATATATTCAGGAGATGGTCTGGACAACATCCATTGAAATCAATTGAAATGCCTTTTTGTAAAAGAGTTCCATAGATTTTTCTGAGGATAAAGGTTTCAGCTCATGCACCTTATCAAAGGGAGAGTTCTTACAAGATTCTACAACACCCGTCTTCCTAGTTGTGATTAATATTCTACTTCCATTTTTATTATCAAACATGGCGCTTTTAATCTGACCCCAAAGTTCTACACTCCATACATCATCTAAAATGACAACGTACCTCTTCTGTTGCAAATAGTTTCTCACTTCATCGATCAATGAATCTCGGTCCATTTCAGAAATATCTTGAGGAGGATTCTCCCATTTTTCTTTGCATAACTTCTTCAACAAGTCTCTCATTATCCCTTCCACTGTGTAGGATTGAGACACTGTGATCCATGCATGGAAATCAAAGTGTCCAACCACCTTTTGGTTGCTGAAAACTCTGCTGACAAGAGTGGTTTTTCCAAGGCCTCCCATTCCTACCACAAAGATGACAGGGCGCTCTGCTGGTCCCTCTACTAACCAATCGATCAATTCATCTCTTGGGCCTTCAAAGCCAACAACTTCAGCTTCGTCAAGGTAACGAGAAGCGATTCGAGGGTCATGCCACCGGATATTTTGGCTACCTGCATTACTGCTCTGTCCTTGTTCTACAGAAGGTTGACTTAGGAAGTTATATTTTTTTACCTCTGCATTATTCCATCAACAACTGACTTAATCTGCCGAATCTCTCTGATGCTATTTGGTGACGACGCTTCAAATATTCAATGAAGTGTGTAATGTCACAATCAAAGAATAAAGCTGCACATCCAAGAGCATCAGGCTGTTGTTCCACAAAGATAAAGTATTCATCAATCACATCTTCTATGCGAAAAGATGCTTCCCTCAACTGTTTCACCAATGTTCTGATCCCCTCATTTGCGCTGTCTCCTTCTTCTTCAGCCCTTCTATCTGCATCCTTGAGGAAGGCTTGAATGAAATCCAGTTCAGTTTTTATTTCTGCAAATTCTTTGTGCAACTCCCAAAGGAGTTTTGCTTCATTGCTTAGTAGTGAAAGCAATTTGTCTCGAGCCAAGGACACTGCCATTTCCGCCATTTGAGTCTATAGCTAGCTTTAGTTTCGTGTGTATTGTGATATGAAGATTTTGTGGTCTGAGACGTATTAATTTCTTGATCTCTAACGTCTGCAATGAGAGGAAGACTTTTGAGTCTACAATGAGTGCTAAACTTTGGAGTCTACTGTTGGAGTTTTGTGTTCTTTTCATTCTTTTATTATCTCTCTTTACTGGTCTCAACTTCCACCCATACAATGAAGTGTTCATTTAACTGGTTTTAATAAAATAGAAGAGTGGTTAGACTTGGACCCCAAATATTGTTATCATATTAATTGTATACTTTATTTGGTCACCAAAGGTACATTAAATAACACGTGATACTCTATCTTATTGTCTCTAATTTTCGTTTTCTATTTACTCAAAATTTCTGTAACAAAGAGACTCTAAACGTGTAATAGTGTGAGCCATTCAGTTTTTATATTGACTAATGCTGTTAAATTTAGGATCATGCGTTACATCAATTTAAAATCACATTTTCTCGTGTATAAAATTAGATAGAAAAATTAAAGTATAAATATGCATGGGAAAAAAATAAGACAATTTAATTTCTTCAAATAGTAAAACTGTATATTATTAATAACTATTATTTTCAATCAATATTCCTAAATTCTTGAGTGTCAGTGACCTGTTAGAAAATAAAAATTTTTTTAAGGTTCTAATTAATTAACACTTTTCTTATTTAATATCTCCACTTACCAGCTAATGTAACTTCAAATTGAAGAAGTATTTGTTTCGTTTGTTGCAGGGTTGTCATCATTTATATATGTCCTATGATTTGGTTGCAATTTATGGTCAAGTTGGGAACTTCTTTCGTTTTGAACTATGTTTATATGTATCCTATGATTTGGTTGCAATTTATGGTCAAGTATATATATTATTGCTTCACAGTGTTGTCTGTTTCAAATGCACAAGTAATATAAATAATGAATTAGTAGCATTGAGTGATGATTCACGATGAGTTCAACTTTGGGGCAAATGTATGTGAATCAGTCCCTCGATGAGTTCACCATTTGTATGTGAAATGAAGTGCGGAGCCAGTTAGGTCGTTTATATAACTGTAAACACAGACGAAATTTATGTCATTTGAGCATTGAATTTCATGAAAAATGAAAAATATAGGAGTTTGAGATAATCGTAGATTAAATCTTGTTTAGCCAAATAGAAGTTATACTATCACTCCTCTTAAGGATCATGTGAGTGGTTAATATTAAGCTTCAATTCCAAGAGGTCTTTGTTTGTGATTTGAGTATATATGTATATGTTGTTAATACTCAAGACAGGCAGAAAAGTCTCACTTCTTCACTTTTGTATTTTCTAGCAAGTCAATAAAATTCTTTTTGTAATCTCAAGTATAGTTAGATAGCAATATGTAGCAAAAAAAACACAAGTTAATTTAAAAAGGAAAGTTATAAATCAAAGAGAAAATAAGATCTCACTATCATTGAAAGGCAATTATAAACTTTACAATCATAAACTTGAATGACTTTGTTAAAGAAAGACAACATATGTTTTTATAAAAAGGAAACTTTACAATAAAAACAAGTAAATTGCATGATTTTTTTTTCTTATTTCCAAATACAAAGACACATTTCACAGTCCTTCAAAGACACACTGTTCGCACAATATTATACATTATAAACTGTCATAAACATGACCTTGTTAAAGAAATATATCAATTCTTTTGTTGCAGGGACCGAAGAGCAAATTCAACACAAAATGATACAACCAATGTGTTAAATACACAACATGGAGAATCTAAATTTCAAAGCACCATATTAGTACAGAGCATTACAATACTGAGAATTTTGATGCTGAAAATATTGCTACTATAGCTATTGAGGAAACATAATAGTAACAGATAATTTCTTGTTATGGATAGACAATTCTAATGTACTATGCAGGATTAAAAAAAGCATATGAAAAAAAAACTCAAAAGTACAGAAATTATCTTAGAATTATATAAATTAAATTACATTTCTTGATGACTAAATGGGTAATAACACTAAAAGTTCTTCCATAGTATTAAAAAAAAAAAACTAGATATTGACCCACATGTTGTGCAGGCTTGTAAAAAAATCATATGATGTAGTTTGTTGATATTAGAAATATTTTAAAAAAGTAAATTGATTATTGTTAGAGTATATGTTGAAATAAATAAGGAAGTATAACATTTATGCATATGAAACATATATTTTATTTTCTAAACTTGAATATTGCATGGATCATGATGAAACTTGAAAGACATGTATTTTCTAATATCAATCATATCTTAAGTTGTTAGAAAGTCTTATATTGCTTGTCTCAATTATCTGAGTCCAACTTATATATTTATTGAACTACTTTACTTAGTGTCAATTGATTTTAAGCTGAAATCTAACATTGGTATCCTAAACTCAATGAATATCAATTATGTTGATATATTGCTATCCACTATTGAAGTGACTAGTCTTGAAGTATATGGTTTGGCTGAGGCATTTGGTCCTTCATGTCATAGGAATAATATCTTTCTATCTTCTCATGCTTAATTAATAAATAGCGCACAGTCATTTTATATAAGATAATTTCATATTGTTCATTGTTCTGTTTTCACAAACACGGGTGTCCAGCAAGTATGTTGATACTTTGATATTGGATCATTAACTCTCTTGATGGTATTTATGGAAGAAAATACCTTTGGGATTATGATCACTATGCACTTTACTATAAAAGCAATACTCAACCAATAATAGTGAGGTGTGTGCACAGTGTTAATGGAAAAGTAGGGTTAAGAGAGCGTGTACCTTTCTCCATAAGTGTAACCTTTATTTATAGGCAAATTATCTAAAGATTAACTGATGCCACGTTCTAGTTATCTCGGCTTAAGTCTCTTTAACTGTTAAAATCACGATCTTTGTTTGTTATGACTCTGTGGTTGTTACGCGTGCAGGTTGGATCTTCTTGTTAGGATTCTGAGTTAGCAAATCTCCAATGGGCCTTTCTGTGATTTCCACTGGCGAGCCCATATATGGAATCCATAACAGTTGCCCCTCAACCCAGTTGTCAAGGTTTCTAGGCAATCGGGATGTATTCATCAGATTGATATAGGCCGAGTTGTCTCAGACTATCCTTATCCTAGTCTTGCTTTGTGTCGGGTTGTCCCTGTACCCCTGCCTTAAATGACTTGACGTGACACTTAGGATAGGGAACGCCTTTTGTGACATCAACCCATTATGTCCTTTTATTAGTCGTAACACACTACATGAGCATTTAATGCAATGTTGCTTCATTACATGCCTCAATCATATCATTTTGACTGGATTTGTCTTTTTTGCCCTTATACGCAACGTTTCGTGCCCGACAGTTATGCAGTCATGACGTCTCGTGTCTTTGACAGTTACACTATCATCCCCCTTTGTCTTTATAAATCATTTCACTTTCATTTGTATCTTCTTCTTCGCTTTCTCCTACTATTTCTACATTTCTTTCTACATTTTGCGCACCTTTATTGCTATCACTCACAACATTTCACCACCGACACTTTCCAGAAACTCTCACACATCAGGTACCTTCATTACCCTACACTTGTTTCTTCCTTTCCTATTTCAATTGTAGCTTCATTGTAGGTTCGTTCTATCATCTTCATTGTCGTTCTTGGGTAATCCTTTTCTCCTTCTTGAACTTTAGTTTCTGATTACCAACATTGCTACTCCTTTCTTATAAACTCCATGTTTTCCCCATTTAAAATGAAGCTTTCTCCTGAGAAAGAAGCGAAATTATGCCAAACCATTTCCCCCAGAATTGGGTATTGGCTCTTTGATCTTCCCTTTACGAAAGAAGAAAGAGAAAATGCCCTATTTCACTCACATACTGGTGGGACATCAAAAACTAAAGTTTCTGAAAACAAATCTTCCTTAAATCAAAATCAAAACCAATCTGACACTAGGTCTTCCTCTGACTATTCTTTGTCTTCAACTTTGAATCTTGAATTACGTACTAGGTCTTCCTCTGATTATTCTTTGTCTTCAACTTTGAATCTTGAATTGCGAAGCTCGCAATCGTCTTTAGAACAACATCATCCCATCCCGGAAACCTCCTTCGAAACCTGATTCGATCCATGTATCTATTGTGTTGTTGAAAGTAGCTATTTTTTAAATTCCTGCCTGGATTCGATGGCTGATTCAGTGTTCGAAAGCTGTCGTCACAACCCGGTTCTTATCCCAAAATCGAGCCTTACCCAGTCGGGTAAGGCTCTTATACCAAGTAATACCCCTATCCTGCCCTCAGATGTTGATAAACTCAAAGACTTCATTCTTATCCCGGATGATACTTCATCTCCACCAAACTCTTATTTCCAACCAACCATTATTTCCCTAGGTATGCCATTGCTTTACTAATTATTACTTCTTCGACTTAGGTATTTATGGACCCATCATTGTCGGAGCATGTTGCGAAAAGTCAATCTGCTGGGTAACAACCTGATTCTCCCTCTCCAACCCTAATTTCCAAATTTCCATGAGTGACTCAAGAAGTGTTGCTCACCTTGTCTGAATTAACCTCAAGGATCGTTGCCTCGATTCCTGTCGGAAATCAAGAAGGCTTCTCAATCTGTCCCCCCAATCCCAATGAGCATGTATGCTCTTTTCGGGAGGGGAACGAACCTTCTTTCTTCTTTTCCTACAAAGGAATAATTATCCGGATAGCAATCCGGTTTCCTCTCTTCGATTTTCAAATGCAAATTTTAACTCACCTTCACGTATCTCCCTCACAACTTCATCCAAACAGTTAGGAATTTATCAAAGCTTTTGAATATTTTTGTCAGTATTTAGAAGTCCCCAACACTATTCCCTTTTTTTCTTTTACTACTTTACTGTACAAATTAATTGAACATGTAGAGAATCCCCGAATAAGAAAGGGTGGACTTCAATCTGGGGTTATACAAAGCGTAGACTCGTCAATGTCTATACAGTTTCTTTTAAAAATTTCAAAAACAAATATTTCAAAATTGTTGCCAACCTCGACAAACAACCTTTTTTCATTGCTCTACCGAGTCACGGGACGTAGAGTGGAAATTTCAACTCTATTTGTCTCGTGCTCATCATGACTTTCCGCCTTCCTCCTATTGTTTCTAAGAAACGAGTTTATCGGATTCTACGCTTACTCAATAACCCGGATAGATGCATATAAAGAAGCTTACAACCAACCTAGCGTAGCTTCTTTTATTTGCCAGCTTACATCCAGGGTTTCCTCTTACTCGAGTAGGAACATGTCTATCTTGATTTATTTTACCTGACTTTTTCTGTTCTAATTATCCGTTTATTTTTATTTTGTAGTTGTTGATATGGGACAACAACTAGTGCCCTCCTCAGCTGCCGACACTGCTACTACGGCCAAGCGCCCCTCTTTATCATCAAACCCGGATGATAGATTGGGTAAGCAAACAATTGCTGACTTTGCAATCAGTCGTCCTCTAATCCTAAGCAATCTCAGCCTTAGTCTCAGCCTTCTCATTTCCTTACTATGATTGGGGCAGGAAAAACAAAATAGAGAAAGATTACAGAGTCTCGAGTAGAATCGGTTGCTCAGCTGGGGGTCGTTCCAACAGAAATAGCTAACCTGGCTTCCCCAGCTCAACCTAGACTGGCTACAACCGAGGTGCCACCCTCGGACCCCGTTATTCATCTCGTTCTGAGCACCTCTGCCCCTGGTGGCTCAGAGTTGTCGCAGAGACTTCTTTGTGAGAAAGGTGTTGACGAAGATCTTTTCCGCGTTGAGTCTTCTCTCCCACAAAGACCTCGAAGAACTCTAGTGTATAGAAATAAATGCTTTTAAGTGTGCCTCCCTAGTTCAAAGTTTAACGACTTTGAATTTCAGGCATAGCAAAGCACTTGACGAGCTTAATGCATCTCGAGAGGAGACCCGAAAAACCATGAGGAACTTCTTGTGGCACAAGATAATGCTACTTCCCTCTGTCAAGAGCTTCGTGCGGCGCAAGAAGCTGTTGAGAAGGCTCAGGCTGCTCTAGAAACTTCACACAAGAGGAATGTTTCATTACTCAAAGCTTTAAAGAATTGGATACTCTCTATTGTATCTCCAAAGCAGCGCAGAAAAAGACCGAGTCAATATTAAGGGTGTTCATCAACCGATCCAAACCGATGCAAACCGCGGTGCCCGAACCGAAAAATCAAAAATCGAAATAACCGAAAACCGAAAAAAAAAAACCGAAAATTTTCACCGGATTAGATCGGTTTTCGGATTGGCCGGTGAAAACCGATCCAATTGTAAACCATACCTTACCCTTTACCTGCTTGGGCCTATTCCCTATCATAGCCCAAAAACCAAAAATTCAATACATTGCTCCTTATTTTGTCCAATGAATATGTTTGTCTAATGAAAATTAGAAAATAATGTTTGTTTTTGTCCAATGAATGTGTTTGTTTATGTTAGATACTCCTTATTTTGATAAAAATAAGTCTCATAAGTTTTATTTTTAGACTTTTTAAAAAACTGAAAACCGATCCAATCCAAACCGAAAAAAAATGGATTGGATTAGATCGGATTTGAAAAAAATTTCAAATTGAATGAATGATCAAATGACCAAACCGAAGGAATTGGATCGGATAATTTTTTGCTTCAAAACCGATCCAATCCAGACCACGAACACCCCTAGTCAAAATTACATCGCTCTGAACAGGACACTGCTGCCATGAGGGAGGAATTATGAACAGCGGTGGAGGGGTCTTTTAACAACACGTTGGAGCAGATTCGCTGTCTAAACCCCGGGGTTGAGCTAAACCTTATCGGCGCACATTTCAAGGCTTACATCAGTGATGGAAAACTAATCTCTCCTTTTTCTCCTTCAATGACGCAAGTGGAAGAAGATTGTGGGGAAGAAGAGAATACTCCTGCTGACCAAACTGTTGATCAAGCCCAATCTCGGGAAGCATGATTTATGAAGGGCCAGAATGCCGGTTTTGGGTTGTAATTTTTTCATCTTTTCCTTTTATGCTGGGACCTGATTCTCTTTCTCGAATCTGTATTGACATTATCGAGCTTGTTCCTAGTTTACTTCATTTCTTATATTGAGTACTTTGTGGACAAATATTCATCTGGTTTCAACGACCAGGCATTTTATTAAGCAAACACTTTTATATTTGCAACATGTTCCGGGTTGTCATCCCTGAACTTAATCGTGACATAGATTAATTTGCTATTTGTAAAAATTTGATTTTATAATCAAACATTCCTACATTTCGACCTGATCAAGGTTCGCATAGCACATTTCTCTTATGCCACAGTAATAATTTTGATGCATCATTAACGCGAAAGTTTACTAAGTCTGTACGTCATTGCGCATTATAGACAAGTTATAGCTTTGCGCAATCGTAATAAAGATGTATTTATGAACTGTCATAAAACGACTCATGATCTTTCATCATGATTACCAAATTACAAACTTTGTCATAAACAACTCATGATCCCAATGGAAGAGACATAATATGATTTTCGGGTTACGAACTTGTCATAACACGACTCATGGCTTCAATAAAAGAGAAACAACATGATTTTTGAATTACGACTTACAAATCCAACAAAGGAAAACAAATCCATATTTTGCTGACACCACTGCTTATTGATTTGAACAATAATAACAACTGCCAAACATTGAACCCAGATTTAATTGCAATACCTTTTATGTTTATCCACATTCCAAGTTCATTTTATTGCTTTTTCCTCGAGGGTTTCCAACACGTATGCTCCATGTCCGAGCTTCCCGATAAGGTCCTTCCCAGTTAGAGAACCTGGTAAGGTCCTTCCCAGTTAGCTACTAATTTCCCATCTCTGGCAATTCTGTTTCCAATATCAGCTTGTTGGAACACTAGATCACCTTTGTTGAATGTTTGAAGCTTTACTCTCTTATTGTACTTGGCAGCTATCAGCTGTTTCGACACTAAATCTTAGCAATATGCACTAAGCCGAAATTCTTCCGCCGAATCCAGCTCGACCGCCAAAGCTTTGTTGTTCTGGTCTTCGTCCTCTTGAAGAACATGCTTTCTCCGTAGGATGGTTGACCGATTTCCACTGAATCCATAATAGTCATGTTCTGTCAATAAATGCCATCTTGAATCCTCTACATAGGACTTGCAAAGCATTTAGCAAAGCTGGAAAGTAGTTGTGAGCTAAAGTTTAGATAAGCATGAATGTTGACTTCACTAGGTTCTTTTGCTGCACCTATTGGTAATTGGTTTGGTATGCGATCAACATCCTATTGAAAATGAATGATTTGACTCTTTAAATGAATTAAGGAAAATACCTTTTTCTAGTTAGTTGAGAGCTCTGCCAATAGAATTAGGATCTATTTGGGTAAACTTATCTAGAAATACTTCTAGAAGAAAAAAATAAGAAGAAAAAATTGGAAGTTTTTTCATAATTTTGAGAAGCTCACCAATACAGTTTCTCTAAAAGATGAGATGACATCTACAAATGAGCTAATGAAAAATCTATTTTAACTTATGGAGAAGTTCATTTCATTTTTTTTCTTAGTATCTTCTTATAGAAGTCCTTCTAGATAAACTTACATCCAAACAGGCCCTAATTCTAACATGTCATTGCGGTGATTCTTTTGTGTACATGTCCTTGTGCCATGAAATTAATTAGAATAATTAATTTGGATTATTTTAAGTTTAATTATTCTAATTTGATTTTTCAGGGCAGATTAATAATTAATTGGGCTTGGAATTATTTCGTGGACTTGAAGATTAGGATGCTGCGCATCAGCATTTTATTTTCGTTTTATTTTAATTTTTGTTTTAATTGTATTTTCATTTTTTGGGCCAAAACTGTTTAAAAAGGCCCATTTTCGTTTGTGACTCAGTCTCTACTTATTGGGAACTGTGCCCATGCAGAGAGAGGCTTAGCTCAATTTTCGTTTTAGGGTTTTAACTTATTTTCGTTTTCTCTATTTTCTCTGCTAAGGTTTTCGTTTCTGCTGAGCTCTCTCTGTGACTGAATAATCGTTTCTATTTGGATTTTCGTTTGGCAATGCAATTTCGTTTCTGTTTCTGCTTCTTCTAATTCAGTTTCGTTTTGCTTCTTCTACTTTCGTTTCTATTCTCTGCAATTTCGTTCTCTGCAATTTTCGTTTCTGCCTATTGTATTTTCGTTTTCTGTTTAGGTTTTAATGTTCAGTTTCGTTTCTGTTTGCATTTCTGTTGTTGATTTAGAATTAATGGAAGACTAAACCCTAGAGTTGAACCCTAAGCAGATTGCAGACCTTTAATGGAGGTTTCTGTGTTGAAATTCGTTTCTGCTTGATTTGTTCTTGTTAGGGTTTTGTTCTGTATTTTTCGAATTGGATTCGTGCTTAATGATTCTGGTGTTGATTGATACAGAACCCTCAGTTTGCTTAATTCTGAGAATTTGCCCTAACGAGGTTCACGTTTGCTTAATTCGTGTAATGATGTTTTAGGTTAATCTTCGCTTAGTTGATTAACCTGAACTGATAAGAATTAAGTGGAACAGATCATCTTTCGTGAATCGAGGAAATTAGAGGCGCAATCTGTTTCTAGGGTTTGACTCGTTTTTAAGTACTGTTATTAGTTGTTAATTCCTGTTTTGATTTAGAATTTCGCATTCTGTGACAACCCCCTTGCATGTTTAATCCCTTAAACATAGACAATTGGTCCTTGAGAGACGACCTAAGAGTCACTTCCTAGTACTGCAGTTAAACTGAATTAATTTGGTTGCATACGGCTGCGATCAAATTTTGGCGCCGTTGCCGGGGATCATTAGCTCTGTTTAAGGGTTCTGTGTTTCTGTGTGTGTGTGTTTGTTTTGTTCTGTGTGTGTGTTTTCGTGTTCTGTTTGCTTTGTGTTAGTGTTAGTGTTGTTGTTGTTTTTGGTTTCTGTTCTGCGATTTTTGATCATTGCTGCAAGTGGCAGAGGCAAAGTAGCATTCGAGTTTGGTTTCTGATTTCTGTTCTAAGAATTTCACTTTGATAACCAATAGAACAGTAACTAGAATTTTGCTTTGTTCTGTTGCCTATACCACTCACATAGCAGTTTTTACTTTTAGGTGTGGTATGCCATAATTGTGCTTAGAGTCATTTGTTTCTTGCATATTTGGTTGTGTTGATCACTTTTGCAGGTCCAATTGATGCATTGAGCAAGGAATTCGAGCATCAGGAAGCAGCCAGGAAGCTAGCAGTCGCAATGAACAGTGCTATGAACAGTGCCATGAACAGTGCCATGCATGAACAGTAACCAGTTTTTTGAATTTCTTGTGATTTTTCGTTTTGATAGCTAGACTTGTTATTTTTGCTTGAATTTTTGTGTGGTAACTTCTTTTAGCTTATATTTGTTAGGAAAAATACCAAAAACATTTAAAGTACTACAGATTCTGAGATACAAAAATTTGGGAATCAATTTTTTGCCAAAACTTAAAACGGTCGTAACTTTCAATCCGACCGTCAGAATTTGAAGTATTATACATGTTTTTGGGGTAGAAAAAAAAGATCTACCCACCCCAGGCCGCCTTGCCGCCTGGCGACCGTCGGATCTTCAAAAAAAGGCCGTTTTCTATTTTATTTATTTTGAAGTTTTATTTTCCTTTTTTCCCATATTTGCTTAATCTGTTTTAATTAGTTACTCTTTGAATTAGGTCTTGAAATTTGGTATGCTATCTTTTCATGATTTTAGGGTGTTGCTCACAAAATTTTAGTTCATTTGGACATCGTTTGAGTATAGGTCTAGTTTTATCTCTCTTCATGCTTGTCTGTCAAATGCTTGATATGTTGCTTGTAGTGCATGACTAGAGGCAATCCAGGAGACCTTCAACCCTTTGATCCTGAAATAGATAGGACTTACCATAGATTAGTTAGGCATTCTAGGAATATTTCATTAGACTCTGTAACCTTAGATAGTGTTAGTTTGAATTCTGAGTATTCTCCTTCTGCTACTAGCTTTAATTCTGTGCATACTATTTCTGATTCTGCTGATTATACTGAGAATAATATGGCTCAACCTCCACCTCATGAGAGGACTCTTAGGGAGCTGGCTGCACCTGACTTCACTTATGAGAGTTTGTGCATCCAGTATCCTGATGAGGATGTTTCATATGTTCTCAAAACTGGACTGATACACTTGCTGCCTAAGTTTCATGGTCATGCAGGAGAGTGTCCTCATAAGCATCTGAAGGAGTTCCATATTGTTTGTTCGACCATGAAGCCTCCAGATGTCCCTGAAGATCACATTTTCCTGAAGGCATTCTCACATTCATTAGAGGGAGTGGCAAAGGACTGGTTATACTACCTTGCCCCTAGATCAATCACTGGTTGGGATGACCTGAAGAAAATGTTTCTGGAGAAATTTTTCCCAGCATCTAGAACCACTGCCATCAGGAAGGATATTTCTGGCATCAGGCAGCTTGGTGGAGAAAGTTTGTATGAGTACTGGGAGAGATTCAAAAAGTTGTGTGCAAGTTGTCCACACCACCAGATTTCTGAGCAGCTTCTTCTCCAATATTTCTATGAAGGACTTAGCAGCATGGAGAGAAGTATGATTGATGCTGCCAGTGGTGGGGCACTTGGTGATATGACTCCTGCAGAAGCCAGACATTTGATAGAGAAGATGGCTTCCAACTCCCAGCAGTTCAGTGCAAGGAATGATGCTATTGTTATTCGTGGAGTTCATGATGTGGCTGCTAATTCTTCTTCATCTGTAGCCACGAAATTAGAGGGCAAGTTGGATGCTTTGGTGAATTTAGTGACTCAGCTTGCTGTTAACCAGAAGTTTGCCTCAGTTGCAAGAGTTTGTGGTGTCTGCACTTCCAATGATCATTATACTGATGCATGTCCTTCTCTGCAGCAACCTGTTAGCCCTGTTGGCCCTGATGCTCCTCAAGCATATGCTGCAAACATCTGCAACAATAGGCCTCAACAACAACAGCAGCAGAATTATGATTTGTCCAGCAATAGATATAACCCAGGATGGAGAAATCATCCAAACCTCAGATTGTCAAACAACCAGCATCAGCAGCAGCCTCCACTACCACCATTTCAAGGCTCTGCTGGTCCAAATAGACCATATGTGCCTCCACCAATTCAACAGCAGCAGTACCAGAGGCAACAACAAGATGTTCCTGTTCCACCAGCACCTCAACCTTCCACTTCTGAACCTTCATTAGAGGAGCTTGTGAGACAGATGACCTTGCAAAACTTGCAATTCCAGCAAGAGACCAGAGCTTCCATCCAGAGTCTGACCAATCAGATGGGGCAGATGGCCACTCAACTTAATCAGGCACAGTCACAGAATTCAGATAGACTTCCTTCTCAGACTGTGCAGAATCCGAAAAATGTGAGTGCCATCACATTGAGGTCGGGGAAGCAGACTGACATACCTATCCCACCTCCATCCATACCAGTTCCTACACCTGCACCTGTGCCTGAGCAAAGTGATAACCAAATTCGTGCAGATGGACCTTCTTCCAGCACTAATTCTGATGAGCAACAGCAGCCTCCCATCCCTCTTCCATTCCCTCCTAGATCGATTTCAAACAAAAAGATGGAAGAGGTGGATAAGGAGATATTGGAGATCTTCAAGAAGGTAGAGGTTAACATACCTCTGCTTGATGCCATCAAGCATATTCCGAAGTATGCAAAATTTTTGAAGGAACTGTGCACTAATAAGAGGAAGAGGAAGATGACTGGAATTGAGAGAGTCAGCATGGGCAGAAATGTTTCTTCTATGACAGGTAATTCTGTTCCAAACTTGCCTGAAAAATGTGAGGACCCAGGTACTTTTAGCATACCCTGTATTATTGGTAGTAATAAATTTGATAGAGCTATGCTTGACTTAGGTGTCTCCATAAATGTTATGCCTCTGTCCATTTTTAAATCTATGTCTCTTGGTCCTTTGCAACCTACTGGTGTAGTGATACAGTTAGCAAATAGGAGTGTTGCCTATCCTACCGGTTTCATTGAAGATGTCTTAGTTAGGGTTGGTGAATTAATTTTTCCTGCTGATTTCTATGTGCTTGATATGGAGGAGGGATTTTCCCATGGTTCTGTCCCCCTCATTTTAGGTAGGCCATTTATGAAAACAGCCCGAACTAAGATACATGTGTATGCTGGTACATTGACTATGGAATTTGGTGATATTGTTGTTCATTTTAACATTCTTGATGCCATGAAACATCCATCTGAAAATCATTCTGTCTTCCGTGCAGAGATTCTTAATGATGTTGTTGATGACTATGTTTCTGATTGCTATTCTTCCCATGCTGCAAAGCAATGCTTTCTATCTGATCTTTACACTTCTCTTGCATGCATGGAATCTGAATATGAATCTGATAATGAATCCAGCTTTGATTTTCAATCTGAACATATGTCTCATTTTGATGTTGATGTTAGTTCTGAGATTAATTCTGATGTATTGGGTGATGTACCTCTGGATGATAACTTTTTAGAGTCAGAATGCACTAACCATGTTTTAGGAAGTACACAAGAATCTGACTTGCAGGTTGAGGTACAGGCTGTGGAACCCATTCTTCTTCCTTCTCTGGTTCCTTCTTCTGATCAGCCTACCCCCGTTCCAGAATTAAAACCTTTACCGGAAAACCTCAAGTATGCCTACTTGGATAATGATGAGAGGTTACCAGTGATTATTTCCACTTCCCTTGATGCTGATCAAGAGGACAAGCTGTTGCAAGTTCTGAAAAAGCGTAAGAAAGCCATCGGATGGACCCTGGCAGATATATCCGGTATTAGCCCGTCCACTTGCATGCATAGAATATCATTGGAGGATGGAGCTAAACCTGTAAGACAGCCACAAAGGAGACTCAACCCGGTGATTCTGGATGTAGTAAAGAATGAGGTGACCAAGCTTCTTCAGGCTGGGATCATTTACCCTATTTCTGACAGTCAGTGGGTGAGTCCAGTCCAGGTGGTCCCAAAGAAGACAGGCCTCACTGTTGTGAAGAATGATAAGGATGAGCTTATCCCAACCAGAGTGCAAAACAGTTGGAGGGTCTGCATTGATTACCGAAGGCTGAACCAAGCAACACGGAAGGATCATTTTTCGTTGCCATTCATTGACCAGATGCTGAAGCGTCTGGCAGGTAAATCTCACTATTGCTTTCTTGATGGTTTTTCTGGTTATTTCCAAATCCATATTGCTCCTGAGGATCAGGAGAAGACTACATTCACCTGCCCCTTTGGCACTTTTGCCTATAGGAGGATGCCTTTTGGCCTGTGTAATGCCCCTGGTACCTTCCAGCGGTGCATGTTGAGCATATTTTCTGATTTTCTTGAGAATTGCATAGAGGTGTTTATGGATGATTTTACTGTATATGGATCTTCTTTTGACATGTGTTTAGATAATCTGGATAAAGTGCTGAGTAGATGCATTGAAACTAACCTTGTCTTGAATTTTGAGAAATGTCATTTCATGGTAGAACAAGGAATAGTTTTAGGGCATGTCATTTCTAGTAAGGGCATAGAGGTAGATCCTGCAAAGGTATCTGTTATTTCACATCTGCCTTACCCCTCTTGCGAGCGAGAGGTTCGTTCTTTTCTTGGACATGCAGGTTTCTACAGGCGCTTTATCAGAGATTTCAGCAAGAAAGCCCTGCCGCTATCCAATTTGCTGCAAAAAGATGTGGATTTCAACTTTGATGATAGCTGTAAGAAGGCGTTTGATCACCTCAAGGAAGCGTTGACCACTACTCCTATCCTCCAGGCACCTGATTGGACGGTCCCATTTGAATTAATGTGTGATGCATCAAACTATGTATTGGGAGCTGTCCTGGCACAGAAAGTTGATAAGCTGCCTAGAGTGATCTATTATGCTTCCAGAACTTTGGATGCTGCCCAAGCAAATTACACCACAACTGAGAAAGAGCTTCTTGCCATTGTGTTTGCTCTTGATAAATTTAGATCATATTTGCTTGGTTCTCCTATTATTGTTTATACTGACCATGTAGCTCTAAAGTACCTGTTGAAGAAGACTGACTCCAAGCCTAGACTGATCAGATGGATGCTCTTGCTCCAAGAATTTGATTTGGATATCCGTGATAGGAGTGGAGCTCAGAATTTGGTAGCAAACCATCTCAGCAGAATTGAAGGAGCTGAAAATAGTCATGAGATGTTGCCCATTCAGGATAATTTTCCTGATGAAAATCTTTTAAGTGTTTCAACTGTTTCTTCTGTTTCTAATTCCACCCCTTGGTTTGCTAATATTGTGAATTACTTAGTTGCAAAAGTTTTTCCTCCCTTGGCATCAAGAGCTCAAATTGATAAATTAAAGAGTGATGCGAAGCATTATATTTGGGATGACCCCTATTTGTGGAAATTGTGCAGTGACCAGGTGATTAGGAGATGCATACCAGATCATGAGATCAATTCGGTCTTGCAGTTCTGTCATTCCTCCGCACCAGGTGGCCATCTCGGTATACAAAGGACAGCTCGCAAGGTTCTTGATTGTGGGTTATACTGGCCCACCATCTTCAGAGATGCGGCAAATACCTATAGCACTTGTGAGCAGTGTCAGAGGGCAGGAGGATCCCTTACATGGAGACAACAGATGCCTCAACAACCCATGCTATTCTGTGAGGTGTTTGATGTCTGGGGTATTGATTTCATGGGTCTTTTCCCTGCCTCTTTTGGTTTTTCATATATTCTTTTGGCTGTTGATTATGTTTCAAAATGGGTAGAAGCCAGAGCTACTAGGACTAATGACGCTCGGGTTGTGGTAGATTTTGTTCGATCTAACATATTTTGCAGGTTTGGAATACCCAGAGCCATCATTAGTGATCAAGGAACCCATTTTTGCAACAGATCCATGTAAGCTTTGCCCAAGAAATATGGGGTTGTGCATCGAATCTCTACACCATACCATCCCCAAACCAATGGGCAAGCCTACAAAGCACCCATAGGAATGTCTCCTTATCGAGTTGTCTTTGGCAAGGCATGTCATCTGCCTGTTGAGATTGAGCATCGAGCTTATTGGGCTGTGAAGACTTGCAACTTTTCCATGGATCAAGCCGGTGAAGAAAGGAAGCTACAACTAAGTGAATTGGATGAGATCCGCCTTCAAGCTTATGAGAACTCAAAGTTCTACAAAGAGAAGACCAAGAAGCTCCATGATAGCTTGATAGCTAAGAAAGACTTCGAGGTTGACCAGAAAGTGCTCTTGTACAATTCTAGGCTCGGACTCATGGGTGGTAAGTTACGGTCAAAGTGGATTGGACCTTTTGTTGTTACTAATGTTTATCCTTATGGTACAGTTGAAATCAAAAGTGAGTCCACAGGAAAGAGCTTCAAGATTAATGGACACCGTCTCAAACCATTCCTCAGCAATCCTTCCTTGTTAGATGCAGTTGTGGAGGAGATATCTCTGCTTGACCCTAACTCCCTTCCACCTTAGGGAGTTTTCTTTATCTTTCTCCTCTTTACTTTTATCGCACTTGTCCATCTGAACTGTTGTTGTGCCACATTGAGGACAATGTGTAATTTTAAGTGTGGGGGGGGGAGAGACTGTTTCTTTTTGTTTTTGTTGTTTTGTTTGTTTTGTTTTTGTTATCCTGTGTATAGTTTTGCATGTCTCCTTTTGATTTCTGGGTTTTGAATAAGTGTTGACACCTACTTCATGCTTAGATAAGAGTTGCTTCATACTGTATGATTTGAAATCCATGTTTCTTTACTTGGAAAGATGATTATGAAGTTTGAAAGGTTGATTTAACTATGACAGATATACCCTGTGTGAGGATTTGAGCCACTATCTGTTCTTTCATGTGTGCTATAACTCTTGATTGCTTGCACAGTTGCCTTGTCTTGACTCTGTTTGATATTTCTTGGTTCTCATGCATGTTTGGATATGATTAAGGCATTTTTGTTCTGATAAGCCTCTGGCCAAATAAGCCTACCCTGAATTTAATTCCTTTGACAACCCTGTTGAGCCTAATTTCCTTTCCTTTCTATTGTTTGAAGCTCATTACAAGCCTTAAGTGAAAAACAATGATTACCTTAACCTTAGGGAATTTTGGAGCTTTGGAATTGTTTTGGGAATAAGTAAGGGGGTTGCATGTATATATTGTTTTGGATGATATCCTCTGGCCTGTTGGTTTACTCTGATGTTGGTTTACTCTTATGTTCAGCTTATTCTTCATGTTTCTATGCATATATCAGTCAGTTCATATAAAAAAAAAGAAGAAAAGAAAAAGAAAATATATAGAGAAATGAAAGAAAAGAACAAAAATATAATAAATTGAAGAAAAGCTGTTGTGTTTAAAGCAAAGGAAAAGGAATGGTGTTAGAGGCTGATTAGAGATTTTTGGGTTTGTTTTTGTGCTTACTTTATACTTATTCCCCATTGCTCCTCTAGTCCCTCTGGTTTGCAGCTACTTATCCCATATTTTATCTGCTCCCATTTCCTTGACCACATTACAACCCTGCAAAGACCTTTTGATCCTAATGTGCATGTTTATTGGGTGTTGATTATAGAGGCTTGCCAAGTCTATCTGTTGCTTGTTTTCATGAGTGTTTTGAGAGTATACAGTTGCCTAAACATTTGAGAGATACAGTGTGTGATACAGTGCATCTGGTGAGGTTCTGTTGCTTTTAATTCACCTCTTGAGCGGATTGATTGTTTTGATGAGTTTTGAATGCTTGGATGAATTTCATAAGTGTGTAGTTTCTCTGACTCTTTGTGTGTTGGAAATTGTCAATTCTTTTCTCTTTCCCAGTTTCATTGAGGATTGTGCAGAACTGTTTGTTTTGTGGTTTGTCACTTTCTTTAAAAGTCTTGAGAATTGTTCCTTGCTCTATCTTTTTGATTTTGCCCAGGAGTGCAAAAGGTTAAGTATGGGGGGTTTTGATGAGTCACTATTTAGCACTAATTACTCATCTTTCTGAACTCATTTTAATCCCTAGTTGTGTTTAAATGTTTATATTTTGCACTGTTTCTCATTTAGGACTTAATTGGACCGATAATTCATATTTTAATTAATTTGGATTATTTTAAGTTTAATTATTCTAATTTGATTTTTCAGGGCAGATTAATAATTAATTGGGCTTGGAATTATTTCGTGGACTTGAAGATTAGGATGTCGCGCATCAGCATTTTATTTTCGTTTTATTTTAATTTTTGTTTTAATTGTATTTTCGTTTTTTGGGCCAAAACTGTTTAAAAAGGCCCATTTTCGTTTGTGACTCAGTCTCTACTTATTGGGAACTGTGCCCATGCAGAGAGAGGCTTAGCTCAATTTTCGTTTTAGGGTTTTAGCTTATTTTCGTTTTCTCTGTTTTCTCTGCTAAGGTTTTCGTTTCTGCTGAGCTCTCTCTGTGACTGAATAATCGTTTCTGTTTGGATTTTCGTTTGGCAATGCAATTTCGTTTCTGTTTCTGCTTCTTCTAATTCAGTTTCGTTTTGCTTCTTCTACTTTCGTTTCTGTTCTCTGCAATTTCGTTCTCTGCAATTTTCTTCTGCCTATTGTATTTTCGTTTTCTGTTTAGGGTTTTAATGTTCAGTTTCATTTCTGTTTGCATTTCTGTTGTTGATTTAGAATTAATGGAAGGCTAAACCCTAGAGTTGAACCCTAAGCAGATTGTAGACCTTTAATGGAGGTTTCTGTGTTGAAATTCGTTTCTGCTTGATTTGTTCTTGTTAGGATTTTGTTCTGTATTTTTCGAATTGGATTCGTGCTTAATGATTCTGGTGTTGATTGATACAGAACCCTCAGTTTGCTTAATTCTGAGAATTTGCCCTAACGAGGTTCACGTTTGCTTAATTCGTGTAATGACGTTTTAGGTTAATCTTCGTTTAGTTGATTAACCTGAACTGATAAGAATTAAGTGGAACAGATCATCTTTCGTGAACCGAGGAAATTAGAGGCGCAATCTGTTTCTAGGGTTTGACTCGTTTTTAAGTACTGTTATTAGTTGTTAATTCCTGTTTTGATTTAGAATTTCGCATTCTGTGACAACCCCCCCTTGCATGTTTAATCCCTTAAACATAGACAATTGGTCCTTGAGAGACGACCTAGGAGTCACTTCCTAGTACTGCAGTTAAACTGAATTAATTTGGTTGCATACGGCTGCGATCACATGAACCTTTCCATTTTAGTATATTTTGCTAAGCTAATTCAACGAGTTTTTCTTTTATAAATTTTAGCATCAATGCAACATAATAAAGTACCTGCAAGTAAAAGGAATTGAAGCTAGATTGTAAATCTAACAAGACGGTTCCCTTGTATAATCTAACAATTCATGATATACATTCTACAATATTTAAGCAAATTTATAATTCAGCACTTTATTCTTGTACTCGTTGACATGTGTTCACACTGGTACAATGTGCCTACTTGTTCAATTTAGGCTTTGTTTGGGAGTTAGGAAGGGAAGAAAAGGAAAAAAATTGAAGGGGAAGGGAGGGAAGGAAAGGGAGGAAAATGAGGGAAGTTCATTCCTCCTTGTTTGAGAGTTAAAAATATATTGAGAGGGAAATGGAGAGTTAATAAAATATTTTTACAATTTTGCCCTTACTTCAAAAATTAATACACTTTATATTTTACAAATAAAATTTAATTTTGAATTTGTAGTTAGGGTAGGATAGTAATTTTATTAATTTTCCTTCTAAAAATCCTCAAATAGGAGGAACAACAATTTTAATGGTTTAGAGGAATTCATAGGAGTTTTAAAATCTTCAAATTCTTTTCATCAAAAATTAAAACTCGCAAACAAGGAGATGTTACTACCCAAACCGTTCACTTCCCTCCCTTCCCCTCTAAAATCCTTCTCTTAAACAAAGCCTTAAGGTTTGTCATGCTTCATTTCTAATTAATGCAATGTAGGAGGTAGGAGGGAAGCACCCTCATATCCTGGCAAGGGGGTTGGTACTGAAACTAAGGAATTGGTGCTAAAAATAGTGTAAATGTAAAGGGAATGCTGCAAGAGTTTTCACTTTAATAAATCGATATTAATTACAACATTAACAATTAAACATGGTATTCTTTTACTTGACCGTCAAGAAATGGATTTCCCTCATGAGACATATTAACCTTGCGAGACGTCTTGAAGCATAATTCCAATCGAACGACAGATAAAATCTTTTACAAACAATTTAAATACGTAAGGAGATATTATAAGTGACAAAATAACTTTGTTGTCACGATCCATTGAAATTCGTCCCTTGTTGTTTTGATTTGTCTCTTTCCACCCAATCCAATTACAAACACGCCCCCTCCCATTGTGTAAGAAATGAGGCATTTGCTTCCTACACCATTCATTTTTCTAATACACCCAGCATATACAGTGCAATACCGATTTTGCCCTTCTCGTAATCCAAAAGCAATCCATAAAGGTTCACGGATTCGTAATCTGTAAGAACCTTACGGATTCGTAATCCGTACGAGTTAAAAATTTTTAAAATGATTTTTGAAAATGGTCCAAGGAGGTGTCGAACCCGCAACCTTCAATTATGAATCCGTGCTCTGACCATCTGAGCTACTGAACCATTCATGTTAAAAACTAATTAAAATTGCTATATATAACATTATATATTTTAATGTATATTTAATACACATAAATTTACATAATTAATTTTTATCTAATAATATATTTTTTACATATATAAATTTTTAATGTATATGAACCTCTGATTTTATAAAATTAAAATTTTTAATATATATGAACATAATATTTTTTATTAAAATCTATAATTTTTAATTAAGCCATATTTTTATTTTAATTTATTGTTATCAAAATTCATATATTTTATAATTAAACCATGATTTTATCTAATAGTATAATAATTAATTTTTTATAGTTAAAATCATGGTTTAATTATAAAATATATTTTTTATAACAATAAATTAAAATAAAATATGGCTTAATTAAAAATTATAGATTTTAATAAAAAATATTAGGTTCATATATATTAAAAATTTTAATTTTATAAAATCAGAGGTTCATATACATTAAAAATTATATATGTAAAAAATATATTATTAGATAAAAATTAATTATGTAAATTTATGTGTATTAAATATACATTAAAATATATAATACATTAAAATATATAATGTTATATATAGCAATTTTAATTAGTTTTTAACATGAATGGTTCAATAGTTCAGATGGTCAGAGCGCGAATTCGTAATCGAAGGTTGTGGGTTTGACACCTACTTAGACCATTTTCAAAAATCATTTTAAAAAATTTTAACTCGTAAGGATTACGAATCCGTAAGGTTCTTACAGATTCACAATCCGTAGCCTTACGAATTCGTAATCCGTAAGAGCCTCGTAAGGATTACGAATCCGTAAGGTTCTTACGGATTACGAATCCGTATGAATCTTTACGGATTGCTTTTGGATTACGAGAAGGGCAAAATCGGTATTGCACTGTATATGCTGGGTGTATTAGAAAAATGAATGGTGTAGGAAGCAAATGCCAAGAAATGATGGGCTATTGTGACAATTTCTCAATGTAAAAGAATGATGTCAAACTTGTTATTGGGTATTTGGGTTCTCTTTGCTTGTCGTAGTCTGTTGGAATAATTCCATTTGTGAAACAAAGGATAGACTGCAGTTGCAGTTTTTTCCTGGGAAGAAAGAATGACGTCAAACATCTTTTTGGTATTCTTTGCATGTCTTTGTCAATTGGAATAATTTCTTGCCAAAGGAAAACTAAAAGAAAGATACTTTTCTGTCATCATTTTCCCACGCAAAGACTGTTCTTTATTATTGCCTCCCTTCATGATTTCTGCCGTTTCAATTTAATAAATTCTTTATTTTCTACAAAAATCTTCTATTTTCTTTGCCGGAGTTTTAAAAAATTACACGAAGCAACATTGTCTTGTTATGTATGAATTTTATATAATTTTATGTTTTTTTACCATAGACAAACTCATATTTAATTTAATTTTCTGAGTCTAAGTTTCTAAACAAATTCTATTGAGTGAATACCAAGTTACATCAAATTCCAAGTTAAGAAAAGAATGACGTTAAGCTTTTGTTATTTGATGCCATAATTTATAATTTTTAACAACTATATATGTTGCGGTCATTTCTTCAGTTCTGCATCAAGTCACACAATCACTCACCATTGAGTCCCTCAATCTTATTGTTTATTTCATCTGTTTTCCATAAAATCACACAAAATCATCCTCCACTCCATTATTTAATTTTTCCCTCTTGTTGATAAAACACATTGTTTTTTCAAGTGTTTTTCTTTCATAAAGTCGCAACCTCACACCAATCCGTTTCTTTCATCAGTTTTATCATAAAGTCAGAAATCTCCCACCACTCTGTCCCTGAACCAAAAAGAAAATGTCAATTCGAACGAATCGCTTTAAAGCAGTGCCCACACTGTTGAAGAAGCTGGGAAGAGTAGAAAAAGAAGGGAATTTGAATGATTTGAAGTCTGAGTTGAACAAGATAAAGGAGGTGTTTAGGAAGGTGAAGGAGAATGAAGAAGAACTCCTTGACACGTTAGCGGTTGTGGATGGCTATATTCGCAACAAAAACATAGCTAAGTTGAGGGAAGAGGAGGCACACATTTGCCAGAAAATAAGGAATTCAACTCGAAAGTTGCTCCCAGCTGCTCATACAGAACCTGCTGCTGGGTCATCAGGACAACCATCTGAGGATGTGAAGCTCATGCAGAGAGAAGAACTCAACATACCACTCCCTTTCACTCCACAACATCAGGAGGACTTCAAAAGGATTTGGTCCTTTTATAATTATCGTAATGGTTTTAATAAATTTTACTTCTCATCTCTCTTGAAGGTTCCTGAAAATGCTGTTATGAAGAGAAGGGAAATCAGTCTCTGGTGCTTTACGTTATTGACGTCAGAGTCACGGTGGGCTGATAGTCTTTTGGAAAGTAAAGTAATTGTACCCCATGGTAATGGCAAGTCTCCCATTGCAAGTAAATTTAAAATTAATCCGTTTTTCCGTCACATATCACGACTTCTATATCCAAATAGGGAAGACCCGCTTTGTCGTTATTATTCACAAATAATGACCTCATCTCCACCTTTTCGCAGTGATACTTGGTATGAACGTTTAGTTCTTGACCAACATAAAATTAAAATAAGTGATGGCTTGGGTTTTAAATCTAACCATTGGAAAGCTGTTTATAATTTTGGTGCAAGTTATCTTAATTTTGGACCCGGATGGATGGCCAAAATGAAGAATTTAGAGGTGCTTCAACTTGGTCGTTGGATGCAAGATTCACCAAAACATCATATTGAAGTGGTGAGTCAAGAATTCCTCAAGGAGTTGAGTGGTCTCGATTTGAGATGTCTTAGCCTTCGTGGGATATCAAGAATATTCGAGCTTCCATCTTCCATCGTAAAAATTGAGAGCCTAGAAATTCTAGATCTCAAGGCCTGTCACAATCTAGAAAGGCTACCTAGTGATATTTCATCATTGATATGTCTCCGACAATTGGATTTGTCTCAATGCTGCTTGTTGGACAGAATGCCAAAGGGGATTGAGAACCTGCGGTTGCTTGAGGTGCTGAAGGGATTTGTATTAGGTAGTTCTACCAAGACTCCCTGCAGAATATCAGATCTTGCTGCAAATTTGACAAGACTAGAGCGACTCAGCATACGTATAGGAAGTGGGGCTGTGATCCAAGGTGGCGAGTTTGAAAGCTTGGAAGAGTTGTCAGAACTTAAGCATCTAAAAATATCATGGGGTGTATTTGACAGAAGGTACATTGATATTCAGATCGGTGTGCCTTCAAGTTTGAAAAAGTTGCATCTTGAAGGCTTTCCTGGCCAAAATATTCCAGAATGGTTGAAGCCTAGCAAACTACCTGAAGGATTGCGATTGAGAGAGCTACATATAACAGGAGGAAAACTCAAAAGTTTGGATCATGGTCAAAATAATAATGATTGGAGAGTGGAGATCTTGTATCTCAAGTACCTAAAGCATTTGGATGTTGACTTCAAACATTTGCAAGAGTTGTTTCCTTCCCTATTGTACGTAGAAATAAAACAAATCCTAAACCAGTCATACTTTGAATGGCACTGGCCGGGCTGGCCGGGATGGCCGGGCTTGAATGGAGCATTAATTGAATAGAGGTTACAAATAAGTCTAGCATTAAATGCTCCTTATACAATAATTTTTTTTCTTTCTTAATTTGATTCTTGTAAATTCATTGTTCTTAAAATTCTAGTCTCTATAAGATAGAGTGTTTTTCTCTAATTATTGTTCCTGTAAGTTTTATTTCATTTTTTACTCTTGCATATTTATATTTTTTATTCTAGTTTTTTAAGATTAAGTTTTTTTTTTCATTTTTCATTCTCGTAAATTTATACTTTTTTAATTTTAGTTTTTTAAGATTTTAATTTTTCATTTATAATCCTATAAATTCATACTTACATGTATCAAAATTAAAAAAAATAAATTTATATGGACTAAAATTAGAAAAATAAATTTACAGACACCAAACATAAAAAATAAAAACACTAACTTACAAAAATAAAAAAACATATTTAACTCTTTTTCTATACTATGTAAATACTAAATTATTCCGATACACTTGTTAATTGAATAATAATGTTATTTACAAAATTATATTAATTACATCCGTTAGTTGTTATGAATTATGTCATCTTCTACCTGTTTCACGTATCCTCACAACTTGTGTCATTAACCTTTTTCTCAAAAAATAAAAATAAAACTTGTATCATTAACCTTAAAAAGTGAATCAAGTATACTGCCATTAAATTATTGTGCAATTCGCGAAAATGCTCAGTTTCTATAAATTCGTAAGGATTGAATTTGTATCCTCTCTGTATTTTTAATAAAATTGTAACAGAGTCAATAATAACACAATTCCATGACCTTTATAGGCATGCATCAGTGTCTTTTTTATCAAATTGGTGCAATTTACCTTTCAAATTATCTAAGCCAAATATAGATCCCCTAACTAAATTATTTTAGATAGATTTATAGTCATTGACTATCAAAGAACTTCTAGAGTTGAACCCAAGTTGTGAGAATGCTACTAGGGAAAATCAAATCATATGAGTCAACTTCCTTTAGTAACACAACAGAAAAACGGTTATTTTACGGATAAAGTTGCGTCAACTTTTTAATGAAGCTTAATTTAATTAATGCAAAATACAAAGAAAGAAGATAAAACATTATTCTTATTTTGTTCTTTTGAGGAGTGTTATTATTCTTCTACTACACAAGATGATATAACTCCAAATTCAACACCACACAGTATTGCACAAAAGAAACAATAAGAAAATGATTTCATTTGCAACTACTCAATTGCAATTAACTTTGCAATTTAGTGTATATTAATTAATGTTCTTATGCTTAATTCCGTTCATCTCATTTGTATTATTCGTCATTCTTCATCCAATACATTTAGCAGCAATATAATACAATAATTTTTTATTTCTATGAAATTAAACTTCTCTACATTAAGCTCAATGACATGTGGTCATGCTAAGCTAATGTTTCATGTATATCACCTTATAAAATTCTGGTACAAACAAAATGTTTAACTAAAAGAATAAGAACCATTTTTATAATATTGGAAATGACCATTTACACTGTTAATTAATCATTCTCGTTAATATTTGTATTATTAGGTTATCCTTTTCATTAATTTTTCTCAATTGTTTATATATACAAACTATTCAAGTCTATTTAAATTTTTAACATTTATCATGAAAGATAACATGGTCTAAGTATATACATTCAGGATCCAAAAGCTCCTATCCAAAAAAAAAAAAAAAAAACATTACTAAACTCCCAAGTCCCAATATCCATTATTTTACGCGATAATTCCCATCATTTATATACAATACAAGCAGTGTGACACTGCTTGATAGTCCTAACTGTGAAGACTCCCTGTCCTAATTCCTTCCCTAGAATCAAGAGTGTCACATTGAGTACTTTGCACATTGGAGATACAGCTGCAAACCAATATGTAATTTTCAGAAATGGACTTGGTATGACTACAATACATGTGTACAATCAGTGAAAATCCCATAGAAAATTTTCATTAAAAGAAATCTTAGAGAAAAAATGAGAATCAATTTCATCATTTTTTATAGCAACACTTATTAAAGAACAAATTTTCTTAGACTTTTCAATCATAATGACCTGCAGCCCCAGTTAATAAGGTGGCCTTCCCATGGTTCTAAGAGTAAGGAACAGAATATCCACCTCCTACGAAATTGACTAAAATGTTACTTGTTCACACCCATAATACAACATTTCCATTAAAAAAACCTAAAAGGGCAGAAATGAGAATCAGTTTCATCATGTTGAGAGTGACCCCTGTTAACAAACAAATTTTTAATGGTAATGAGCTGCAGCTGTTTTCCATTGTTCTAAAGAGTAAGGAACAGAATATCCACTTCCCATGACATTGACTAAAATGTTACTTGCTTACATTCATTATTACTCAATATCAGCATGAAAAAGATTCAATACCAAGAGACGAATAAACTGCTTGGTGTTTGCTCTAAGGAATCAGTTCTCTTCCCCCCTTCCTCAACATTTTACAGGAGTTGAGGGATTGAAAGGTTGACCATCAGGGTGGGTTTTCTCAAGAGGGGTCTTTGCCAAGGTATCACCAGCTTTGATAAACTTGGCCTGCAGAACATGTTGATCGGATTATATAAACAAATTTTACAAAGCGTATGTAAATATGCACCCATCTAAAGTACGAATCAACAACTTAATAAAACACAAAAGTGACTTGAAACTTCAAAGAGTGTTATTTTGAAAATTCTTGTATAATAATGAAAACATATTCACTCGTGATAAACAGAATTTAACTTGTAAGAATTCAGAAACATTCTATCAAGACTTATTTTTCCACCAGCAAGGCATTGCCACATTGGTCATCGTAGATTATCTAGTTGCTGATATTACAAATATTTATGTGCCTGAAACTGCATATATTGGCAATTATATGAAGGGGATAACTAGATATATGGTTCATACAAGACATATCAGGAATATATCATCGTCTTCCATGGTTAATCCACCAAAGTTGCGTATATCAGTATCCACATCCAGGTGATCAACGCGCCCTCTATACACCTCCATAAGCCCCAGCACCACATCCTCTGCAGGCCATCCCGTATCCTAACCAAGAACCTCATTGTCCTCATAACCTTATCCTCCGACATTAGCATACACTGAGGGTAACTCCTGAAGGCACAAAGACACATCTCATTAGACCAACCCCACCTCTCATAAACCTCCAACCTCTTCTCCTATACTTCCTTAATAGTACCCACCACCACCTTCACCGCGTCCGCAAACATGGTCTTAACCGGATCAGAGGAAAAACTGGAGCTTTGGGTCTTTTGGTTTGGTATTGGGATTTGGAAGAAAAGGGGTTGATGAAAATGGAGGGTTTGTGCTGTTGTTGTTGTTGAAGTAATTAAAGAAGAGAAATGGGTTGGTGTTGAAATGAGAGATCTTTGCTTAAGCAAGGTAAGCATCATTTTTGGTTGAGTAGGTTTCAGCTTTCAGATGCATGGTGTTTGCTGAGCTCCATAATACATTACCAGGAGGAGTCCCATTTGTGGGTTGTATGACACAACGATTAGTTGTTCGATCAAAGTCTCCACAGAGACCATATGGAAAATTTTTTTTAGTTATTATCCAACAGTTAAAAGAGAGTACAAAAAGAATAAAAAAAATAAGTATAATAAGATTTATAATATGATAAGAAGAGAAAAATATAAAAAAAAAAAAAAAGAAATGTTAGTAAGGTATTTAAAATAAAGGGTGATTTATTGAGAACTTATAACACAAAATATATTTTCTCTAATTGATTAAAACTGTTTGAAAATATCAAAGGATATTGACATAATTGATTCGACATTTGAATATTTTAATTAAGATCTGATATTTAAGTTTCGATTTACTTTATTCCAAAATAATCCCAACTAACTAGTGGAAAGAAGATTACATATATGATGATACTAAAAAAATTATTGAAGATTATAAAATTAGGAGAGAAAATATTAAATATGATATTTAGTACACAAAATTTTATCATTTTTAATGAATTTTAATTTATAAGAAAAAATGTTTGAAGGAGTGAGAGAGAGTGTTTTAAAGGCATGTACATTAATAATTAAAAAATAAATTACTAGATTTGTAATAATTTTTTAATGTTGAAAATAATGATTAAAATGTTCTTATAATATATTAACAAAGCAAAATGTAAATTAAACAAATTTTATTTAGTTTTTTAATTAAATAAAAACATCATTATTTGGATTTTTTTTCTCTTTCTTCTTATTCTAAATTGCAAAAGATTGAAGGAGAATTGAAATTAGTTTTCAAAGTGGAAAAGTTGGTAGTTTGGAAATGAGAAATTTGTGTTTATGGATAATTTTTGGTTACCTTCAATCTTGACATACAGTTTGTTTGTGAATATTTACGCACATGTTTGAATTTCATTTGTAGACCTTAAATATATTTTTATTCAAAGTAATATTTTCCTTTTTAATTTTGTACATTCAAATTTGCAAAATCTCATTTTCATGTTTTATTTAAATTAGTATGGTATCCATGCATATGCACGGATCGAGAATGTATGTTATTTGAGTTTAATAATAAAGTCTATTAAATAATGTAGATTTATGTGAATAATTATTGAAAATGCTAATAAAAAAATTTACAAAAATTATTCTAGTGTCTTATATTATATGTTAATTATATTGTTACAAATTTATACAAATAAATATGTTAAATTCAACATATTTGTATTTGAAGCTATTATTTTGGAATTGTAAATAATTAAAGGATAGTAGAAATCTAAAGAATGTGTTGTGATGATTGGACATGCTATTAGAATTATGATGAATTGCAAACGTTGATAAGAAAATATATATTGAAATGATGATATAAAGTTATTTTTATAAGTAGTTTAGTATGGTCATAGCATAAAGTTGATAAACTTAAATAGATGAATTTGTGATAAGCAAATGTGGAAATGAATGAGAAGCTTCTTTAGGCATACATGAACGTTGCTCGTTTCAATTTCTCTCATGACACCTATAATCATATACTCTATGTCATCATACTTGATATTAAGGTAGGTTTTTTCATTAAATTTTCTTATTCATTAACACTTTTGTTTTCATGACAGCTCTATTCTGCTTGGTCTTGACAAAGGATAGTGAAATATAAAGAACAAAATAAGATTGTGAAACCTAAACTTAGAGAACATGATAAATGATATTATTTTGTTAATAGAGTAGATAGTATACAGATGAAAAGACCCCAAAAGCAAAAAAAATTATGTAGAAATCATAATATAAGAGAATTTGTGTACAATGAAGTCAATAAACTTGCCATGTACATCATAATTAGTTGAAAATGAATTTGGTATATATACAACTTTGACCAAAAAAAGGTAGGACTTCAAAATGACATCATATGTTGCTAGACAAAATATTTTCAGTTATGAACTTAAATTAAAGAAAACAACTGAAAAATTTTATGCAAAATTGATGCTTTGTTAGTAAACTTCTTACTTGTTTAGCTCTTCTCTTTCAATTTACCAAAGTAATATCTTCATTTCTCTCTATTTTGTCATGCATATTTTCTTTACTTTTGTTTGTGTCAACGCTCATTTTTATAAAAGTCCTGTATAAATTTCACAATTGAACATTCCATTTATCATTTACCCGTTCACCTAAATTTCTATAATAAACATCAATTTCCATTTACTAACTTTTTTTAAACAAATATAATTGAACTATTGATTATAAATAGGAGTAATATTAACAAAAGATAATCAACAACAACCAAAGATTGTATGCGAAAAAATCTTATCCTATAAGATAATACCAATAATACCAGATCGACGGAATCAACTGAAAAATTCTCATATAAAAAGTCATTTCAAAAGTGTCATAAATTTAAAAGTAAAATGAGAAATAAAGAAACATATCCAAAAATGTCATTTTGGCATTTGATCAAACACATAATTTGCTGCAACCAATAAATTAGTCTAGAACAAAATAAAAATATATTGAAAAAATCTCCAATTATCATCTATTCTTATAAAGACCCGTTTAATATCTTTTTCCATAAAATACTTTAACCGATAGTCTATATCAAATAATTTTTTTTAACAAATTTAGTCCATATTTACAATATTAGAGAAATTTTGGTGAAGGAGAAAAAAACAAAGAAAGTAATTAGGCCAAAACAAAATCAACTAAGAAAATTGTTCACCTTTATTGCTACATACAACTATAAATCATGAAAAAATTATGAAGAAGTTGTAGTCATAGTGGCTCTGGCGAAGACATCTTCAGTGAGGATTGTTGCGATGTTGAATGGTTAAACAGAAAAATAAAAAGATATTTTGCTAGTTTATTTTTAGGAGAGAGAAAATAAATTGAGTGAATAAAGGTAAGAGAAAAATGGTGAGAAGACAAAAAATATCAGATAATAAGTACGTTTCAGATTTGAGAAAATAGAGAAGATAATAAAGAAGATATTTGAACGCAAATAACTGTTAACTGTTGAAAAGGTAGTTACGACAACATACCATCTATATTGGAAAAATATTATAAAAACTGTAAGATATAATATAATTTATTAATTACAAAATGGATGTGAAGCAAAAATAAGAGAAAGAAAGAAGTGAAGTTCAATAATAACTTTTTCTTCTTTTGATAATATACCTTTGTTGAAATAAGGTCATAATCAATTGATCCATTTAAGGTTTTATCTTTTGGCACGCCTGTGCAAATATGCCAATAATTAGACTTAATCAATTGAGTTGAGAACCAACAACATTAAGAAATATGAAGGGCCCAAAGGAGAAAATTGTGGAAATCATAACATAAAATGAAAGGAGACCACTGCACTCTAGATAATTGTCAAGTAAATTAACAAGAGAAAGAAATAAGTAGAGTTCAATAATAATTTTTTCTTATTGTGATAATACACCTATGTTGAAATCAGTCCTTAAACAATTGATCAACTGAAGACTGCATCCCTTGTTACGCCTATACAAATCTATCAATAATTAGACTAAGTTAATTGAGATGAGAATCAACAATATTGAGAAATATGAAGGACTCAAAGTAGGAGATTGTGAAAATCATAACATAAAATGAAAGGAAATCACTGTAGTTTTCTATACAATTGTTAAGTAAATAAGAGAGAAATTAATATATCACAAGTGGTTTATAATCTTTTTTAAAGGAAAATTAAAATAATATTGGGATTTGTATTTTTGTAAATGACTAGTACCTTGCATACAGAGGTAATATAACTTGCTATGCGTTAAAGAGATAACGTTTCAGAATGATGAAAGAAATGATATAATGGGTATTTAAGATTTAAAAGAAAATATTAATTAACTTATAAAAAAGGGGTGCAATTAGCAAGTTTTAATTTGGAAATATTAGAGCAAACTTATAAAAAGGGATGTGCAATTAGAAAGTTTTAATTTGGAAATATTGGAGTACAATTATTAAAAAAGCGGGTGTAATTAACGAATTTTATTTTTTTTGCTGACCATTTCCCCCCTATTTTTTGCCAATTGTCAATCATCTAAAAAGGTTAAAAATGTAATTTCATATGTATATAGCTTTCAACAGTATACATGACTTATATTGATAATTGATAAGGCATGAAAGTTCAAAAGTTCTTTTATTTAACAATTTGTTGATATAAGTGATATTAAACTCGATTTCCTAAAATAAGATTTTAAATTCAAGTCTTCTATATAAAAAGAAATATAATTGAATGAAAAGAGTCCACTAAAGTAATAAGCCAGGTACAATAATTAATCACCAACAAAATTTATGGATGTTCTATATAATCAATTGCA
Source organism: Glycine tomentella (assembly GCA_007407185.1). Taxonomy (NCBI): domain Eukaryota; kingdom Viridiplantae; phylum Streptophyta; class Magnoliopsida; order Fabales; family Fabaceae; genus Glycine; species Glycine tomentella. The sequence continues at coordinate 3,386,671 of PYAF01005246.1, read as the reverse complement.
TGAGTATCAAAAAGAAAAGTTTATTTTATGCTTAAAGTAATAATTTCTTTCTTCTTACTTATACATTAAAATTCAAAAGTGTATATTAGAATTTGAAAAAAATCCTTTCCCATTTTTTTTATCCAAACATAGCTAAAATCGACAGAGTCCTTAAGGGATTTTTTTTTTTTTTTTAACATTCATGTATAGTTTTCTAATTATTTCAGGATCACTTTATTAGTAAAGATGAAATTATTGAAAATGTTTTCGCAAAAATACTTTCCCAAAAAAACATGATCACTTTATAAAAATAGTGTGGTTCGAGACGAACTATTTATATAAAATGGCTATTTTTTTTTCTTTTTAAGAAATTAAGTTTTTTCAAGGCCCTAACTGAGAGTTTTTTCAAAGTTTGGTTGGAACTTAAATAATTGTCACAACCCAATAGCCTGAATCTTTTTCAGAGACAGTCTATTAAGCCACTCAAGGTTTAGACTATTATTCCAAATAGGGGTTCTAACATTACTATATGCACATTTTAGAGGTTCAAAATTGAGTTACATAGTTCAAAAATTTCGAGAGGCTAGAACTGTTGTGTGTAAATATACAGCTTGGAAAGAAAGGAATCAAAGAGAATTCTCAATGCATAGTTCAAACTTGCAAGGTTTTGAAAACACGAAATAATAGAAACGAAATTCGTTATATTGCAAAAAAAAAAAAAAAAGAGTAATCAAAGGGTATAAACCGACATGTGATTCCAAATAAGAAAATAATTACTTCTATTAAATTTCTAAAAGATATTCTCTCATCTTTTAGATAAGTTATATAATTTTTTTTATAAATTAACTAATAAAAAAATTCATCTTATTTTTTTTATTTTATTTTCTTAAAAATATTTCTATAAAAACTTATCCAAATAAACCTATATTTACATTATATATACCAGATTACAACCATTGCTCAAATTAAAAGATTTTGCATTCATTGTGCAGTCAACGACAATAATTACAACACCATATACTCAACATAACAGGATGACCATCACAACTTTATAAGCAATTTTTTTATTTTTTATATTTTACTTTTTGTTAGGGAATACTTGAGAAGGCTACAATATATTCCGATCATACATATCAAGTCCATCGACAATATACGAGAAGGAATCAGAAATAAGTCATACATATGTAATCAACAAAACACTTTGGCAGAAAACACAGGAAATATTAATAGGCATAACCGCATAGCCATTAGGCCTAAGAAATGATAGTGAGTATAAGAGGTTCAAAGAATAGATAAAATAAATTATTGTTGGAATATTGTCACTAGCAAGACATAAGGAAACAAAAATTAAAAAAAAAAAAAAAAGAAAAGAAAGAAAAGAAAAGAGAAATGCTTTAGTAAGGAAGCTGTAGCTAACATTTGTAAGCTTTAGTTTTCCAAGACCATACAATTTTAATTCATTATTACAAATGTCATCAATTTATTATCTTAATGTTCGTAATCAGTGAACAGTATAATGAAAACTGGCATAAAGAAGAATGCAAGACTTTTTTTACCAAATTGTTGAAAAGTTCAAATTTGAAGTTCAATCAATTTGAAAGTAAGAACAAAATTCACAAACAAAGACAAAAGGTTAAATAATGGACGACATCTAAGAGCACATACTCAAACTAAGTAAATCATAGCATCTAAACAGAAAATAGAACTTCACAATCAGTGTATCAGAAACTCATTGTAAACATTTCAAGCTTATGATAAATGATCATCTTCTTAAATCAGTTCACATCAAACAAGCTACCAGTACCATCACCAAAACTACCACTCACCACAATCACATAGTGTATACAAAACACTCAATGTAAAAAATCTAGAATGTTTAGCTATCAATCTTTCCCAGCGTGTTACTTGATAAAATTATTAGCGTGTTTGGATTAAAGACAAGAATCAATTCTACCCTATAAAATAATGGTGATACCCTGAAAAAGTAGAAGCAACTATTTGTTGCTTTGCCTTCTTTCAAAAATAATTGATTAGTTCTCACCATGAAAAACGTAGCGGTTCCAATCCATGACACCTGTAATAGATGCAGCCCCTATTTAAGCTAATTCCCTACTTTTACAACTTTAACTGCTGAACTATTCTAACTAACTACTTACAGGACTTATCAAAATCATAAAGATTACCAGTTGTTGACAACATGGGACAGTATGCACTAACAGGTTATAGGGACAGTTTTATGTTAAAGGGGCTAAATGAATAGTTAGACATCTTAATAAATTCATTTATTAAATAATGAAAATGGTAGCATTACTAAATGCAACTTGGTTTCAAAGAAATAAACAATGGTTATTGATTCCCTCTGCATGCTTTAATAAAAAAAAGGGGCTTCTTACAAGATATTTTATATAGTTTATGGTAGTTTGAACTGTGTAACATGCCTATCAAATGCCACTTTTGTTTAAAATGAAAAGTGTATGGTTATGTGATGACAGAACACATCTCAGATGAAACAAACGTTTCCCATAATAGATAAACACATTTAAAACGAAAAAGTTAGTGATGAAGAAAAATTTCATCAGAATTACCAGTAACTAGATTCATGCACTTCATTATAAAATCAATAGGCTAAAGTAAATGAAACTCAGTTTAATTTAGCACTAAAAAAAAGAGAAGTTGAAAGTTAGGACAAATAAGTAAAAACCTTCAAAAAGACTATATTTCATTCTGACTATTGATCAAACCTTTGTAGACATCAGATAAATGAAGCAAAACATCCTGAAATTTGATGACAAATTTCTTCAGAAAGTTTTTCTCATTTAAGCAAACAAAGGAACCGAAGCTAAATCATTCCTAAGCAGATGTTTTGATTGCAAGATTTTAATTACTGAAAATCTAGGGATAATCCTATTCTCCAAGCTGTATGTACGATAGAACAAGAGGATAATCAGCACTATCTTCTGATGGCAAGCCCATATCCTTCACTAGGAAACTCATTTTTTTTGTATATGTCTCCTTTGACAGCATCATAAAATTTGGAAACTTGCCAAATGCTTGAAGAGCCATTTCGCGGCTCCAGCCCCACCTCTCGTAAACCTCAAATTTTGAATCCCACATTGCTTTACTAGTAGTTAAAAGCAAATGGACAACCTTCACAAAAGTTACTTTCAAAGGATCACCCCAATTTTCTTAGCAGTCTTAACAGCTTCCACAAATTTGGAATGCTTCATATATGCTACACCTGAATGGACCATCAAGAGAGAGATGGAAGTTTGAGGCACACTAGATTCCCTCAAAACCTTAATGTTTGGAACAAAGCTATTCATCATGCCGCCATATGATGATGATGATGCAGTTAATTTTGCAATGAGAAGAAAAGTAGGAATCATTTACTCACTTACAGATTTTAAGGCTCCACTATGAGTTTCAGACCACTGGCATAGCACATGAAAGTAAGGGCAGATTTTTAAAAATAATATAAATTAATTATTTAATTGGGAAAATGGGGTAATTTGAAGAATATTTGGCAAAATGGGGCAGGGTTTCACGCCCATTTGGGGCGTGTTTAAACACGCCCAAATGGGGCGTGTTTGCCCTGGTGGCGCCACGTGGCAGGGAAAAATGGGGTGTAGGGTTTTTGCGATTTTTCGTAAAATTACGGAAGGGCATAACTTTTGACTGGGACGTCCGATTGACGCGAAATCGGTGGCCACGCACTCGAAATCGAGAGGAGAAGGCTTGGGCAAGTACCAAAAGGGGACTTGGCCAAAAATTTTTCCCAAACGAGGCCTCTAAATGCCTCAAAAATGCGATTTTGTCTTTCAGCCTCCAAATAATTGCTCGTTTTTTGATTTTTTTTACTTAATCGATTAGTGAATTGCATGCTATTTTTTGTTTTTTCAATTACTTCATTCAATTTCGAGCGTTTTGACATAAAATACGCCTCCATCGGACATTCCTATAAAAAATTATGACTGTCTAAAGAATTTGCTTGACGTATATATATGGGTGCAAACAGGTCAGGTCAGACTTCGTTAGGCCTGGCCTGACC
>PYAF01005246.1:3360106-3381073 GCA_007407185.1 Glycine tomentella | reverse complement strand
TATACACAAAACACTCAATGTTAAAAAAAAAAAAAAAAAAAAGAACATAGCAGCTACCAATCTTTCCCAGCGTGTTACTTGATAAAAATTATATCAATGTATAATGTATCATATGTATACAATTCAAAAGTGAGAAAAAGGAGCCAATACTATCCAAAGATACAACGTTTCGTCTTGATGGAGGGTCAAAATAAACTTGTAATTTTGATTTGACTACGTGAAAGAAAAAAAAAAAAGTTTCTATGAATGAATCAAAGCCTCCAAAATGCATCTCTATGGAGTAAACTACTTGGTCTAGAAAATTTCATGTTAATCACCTATAAAATTGACAAAATTATGCTGAGGTGTAGGTGCAGCCAAACTCCAAAGGTCACTTTTTGAAAGTCAGGGTCTAATATCATCGTCAAGTAAATGACACTAGCTGTCTCACCAGCATATGCTATAGAATACTAGTAACTTCATGTGTTATACTACTACAAAACAAATCTTAGAATCAATAATAGTACACTCTAATTTTATGCATATAGCCGTGAACTGCTTAGAAACCCTCATTAATGAAATACTAAAATAAGGACCTTTATTTTATCAAATGAATGAAAGTAAAAGAAAATCACATTTGCTACAAATTATTATTTTCATTTACCAAATAACAATCTAACAACTGATAAAGATTGTTATGGTGTAGATTATGTAGGGAAGTTTAAACCCAAATAGTATATCAGGTTAATGTTAACACTTAGCACTTAAGTTAACAAAACAATGTAAAAATTTAGCAGAAAAAGCTGTAAGTTAAACTTGTAGAGCATTATGCCTTAATTAAGTTCAGGGTTAGAGATTGCTAAAACAACTTGAAAGAGGCTCATCACAAGGAAATATACTTGGGTCATTGGTCTCCTGTGTAGTTCTAAATAAAAGGTTAACCATCTTTAATAATATGGCTATTCCTATATAAAAAAAACTAAAAAGAACTACGTACCTCACTGCCCAGAAGTTCCACGTTATGCGCAGGTAAGGGAGGGATATTGTACGCAGTCATACCTTTGCATATGTAAAAAGGCTATTTCTGGATTCGAACTCAAGACTAACAAATCATCAAGATACAACCTTACCGTTATGTCAGGGCTCGCCCTCAAAACCACGTACCCCAATGCCTGGAGACTCCACTTTATGCATAGGTAAAGGGGAGGAATATTGTACGCAGCCTTACCATTGCATATGTTAAAATAAATTTTTCTGATAATAGTTAAAGTGCAGAGAAAACAAGACAATTCATCACTCTTGGATGACAAGATTAATTGAATCTTCATTTAATATGCTCTGACTATGAAAATCAAACAAAATAACCACAACTTGACAGTAAATTGAAGTTAGCCTGTAAGTGGTGTAACATACTAGCGATTAGACATGGCAACGGGGCGGGTCGGGGGCGGTTTTTACTTATACCACCCCCGCCCCCACCCCTCAAAACCGCCCCCGCCCCCGAAAACCGGCGGGGCTAAAAATATTGCCCCCGCCCCCGCCCCCGACGGGGGTCGATTTTCCCCGCCCCCGCCCCACCCCCGTACACTTAAAAATTATCGTTAAAAAATTAATTTTAAACAACAATCACAACATAAAATTTAATCTCGCTAAGCCTCAAATGTATGTAATTACAATAAAATTTCAACATTAGATGTTTATTGCTGAAAAATAAAATTAGTTATACTCTTAATTCTTGAATAAAATTAAGCCTTTATCCCAAGGTATTCCAAATATATAAAAATATTTTTGTAAATAATTAAATATAGCATGGCGGGAGCAGGGGCGGGGGCGGGGCGGTTATCAGCATTACCAAAACCGCCTCCGCCCCCGAATTCAACAGGCGGGGAAAAACCAAACCCGAACCCAAAACCGGTCAACTCGATTTTTCCCCGTTGACATCGGGACGGGTTCGGACGGATGTCCACGGGTGCGGGTCAAGTTGCCATGTCTACTAGCAATTTGGCATTGCTAAAAACCAGTGACAAACTAACAAAGTGTAAAATAAAAATCACAAAAAATTAAAAGCCAATTTGTACCATCAAGTACAACCAATAAAAATTTCCAAGATTAAGGTATATCCAGATGACCAATTTGACTTCTGACCTCTGTACGCATCCAGTAGTAATGGCTCATCTTTTTGAAATCGGATTACGTATCTCTCCAAAAACCTTTTCTCGCTAATCTTGATAAAGCTACTTATTTTAGAATCTCTTTTTATCAAACCCCTTGACTTCAAAATTTCAACAACTGCAAATCTAGGCATCACTGTCTTCTCCAGGTTGTATTTAAGAATGTCAGGGCATCCAGCGATGTTCTCTAAGGCTTTGTTTGGGAGAGAGATTTTGGAGGGGAAGGGAGGGAAGGAAAATGTTTATGTAGAGATATCCCCCTGTTTGAGAGTTTTAATTTTTGAGGGAAATGATTTGAGGATTTTCAAAACTCCTCCGAAATCCTCCAAAGCCTTAAAATTATTGTCCCCCTTATTTGGGGGGTTTTTAGAAGGAAAAGTAACTAAAATTATTATTATACCAGTCAGTGTTATTAACAATTACTATCCTACCCTAGTTAGTGTAAAATATATAATGTATTAATTTTTTAAATAAGGAAAAAATTGTAAAAATTTCTTATTAACTCTCTATTTCCCTCTCTTGATAAGGCTTTGTTTGGGAGTTAGGAGGGGAGGGGAAGGGAAGGAAAGAGATTCAAGGGGAAGGGAGGGGAAGGAAAGGGAGGAAAATGAGAGAAGTTCCTTTCTCCTTGTTTGGGAGTTAAGAATATATTAGGAGAGGGAAATGGAGAGTTAATAAGAAATTTTTACAATTTTTTCTTATTTTAAAAATTAATAAATTCTATATTTTACACTGACTAGGGTAGAATAATAATTTTATTAACACTAACTGAGATAAGATAGTAATTTTAGTTACTTTTCCCTCTAAAAACCCCCAAATAGGGGGGATAGCAATTTTAAGGCTTTGGAGAATTTTAAAGGAGTTTTAAAAATCTTCAAATCTTTTCCCTCAAAAATTAAAACTCCCAAACAAGGAAGTGTCTCTACCTAAACCTTTCCCTTTTCTCCCTTCCCCTCCAAAATCCCTCTTCCAAACAAAGCCTAAGGGTAAACCTATGTCTTTCATCAAGAAGTTCAATATTTTCATAATATTTTCTTCTGACGCCATAATAAATTGGGGATGCTTTTTGAATGCTAAAAGACAGATATCTCTGGACCATCCCCACTTCTCAAAAAGCATTAATTTGGATTCCCACATTGCCTCATTCATCGTTGCAAGCACTTGAAGTGCCAACACAAAATTTGATTTCAAAGAATCAAACCCCATTACCTTCACTTTCTCCACAGCCTCAACAAACCTCGAATGCTCCATAAATGCTACACTAGGAAAATTGGTTACCAATAACGAAATGGAACGTTGAGACACCCCAAGGTGTCTCAAAGCCCCTACATTTCGAACCAAATCATCGATTGACATCCAACGGTTAATGTACCACCTCTCATTCTTCAAAGTGGAAACTACTTTCTTATCACTGTGAACTAGACTCTTGATGATATTGTAACGGGGGATGATGGTTTTGTCCAAGCTCAATCCCAAAAATGTAGTGTTTCCAATGAGGAATCTGGGAAGGTCAGTGGTTGAAAACCCAATAGAAAGGAAGAACTTGAGTTTTGGCAAAAGGGTCTTTTCAGGTTTTGACAAAAGCACAAAAGGGATTTTCTTTACAAGGCTACATAGCTGGGTATCAGAGAACCCATACTTCCTGAGAATCTCAATTACAGCATTTGGCCCATCTGTGTTCTTCAATTCCAACCTTTTGGAGAGTTTCAGGGCTATTTCAGGGGACAATCCACATGAGTTGATGAGGCTAAAAACATTAAAGGTGTCATCTTTGTGATGATTTGTGCTTGATACAGATAGAGTGCGTGAAGTGAAGAAAGGCATAACATTGTGTAAGAGAACACTATAATGGGGTGTTCTAGTAGTTAATCTAGCAAACAGAAAATGGTGCATTTGTAATGAATAACCGAAGAAGACGCACCCACTTTCAGTTTACAGGGTTATGCTTCCTTCCACGAATTCTTCACAGTTCACTGTCTCAGAGTGATACAATTATGAATGGCAACAACCTCGTTAGAATTGAATGGCTTTTTGTCACATAAAACAAAAAAAGGCTTTTTTTTTTTTTATACACTGCTTGATTTGCTTCATGCACCGGTCCAAAAGGAAGACTCATAGGTCCTCAAAGCTTGTTTACTTCCTGCACCTCATGAATTGCTCTCTGCACCACAATAATTTCTAATATCCGAACATTACCCTTCTCATTTTAGAAGTTTTTGTCTGATCTTTCTTCTCCTTCCTGTCACTCTCCATTTGTTTTGTATGAAGTAGGAAGAAAGCAAAGTTGTGGATCAGATGTTGTTGTCTATTTTCCAGAATGCCAAATTTCTAACACATAATCATTAGTGAACCTTTTCGAATTCACAAATCCATAATTAATTTTTGTTAACTCCAGATTACTCAATCCAAAAAGATTCACCAATGTTTATTGTTACAGATTCGTTAATCCAAAAGTTATGCATTAACATTCTGGATTAAGTAATCTAGAAAACATATGTTTCCCGACTACTTAATCTGGAATATAAAAAAATAGTTTCGGATTTACATTTTCAGAAATTTACATTGTAATATGCATTATAGATTTGTTACTCCGGGGGATTAAAACTTAAAAGCAATGCATCCAATTTTCAAGGTTTAATAAAAAAATCATTTTATTTTTTTCTTATACGAGTGTTTCTAAATAAATTTACTCAAATAAGTTGAAATAAAGACAAACTCACATATTCTTTAAAATAAAATAAGAAAAATTTACTATAAAACAATATAAAAAATAATAAGTCAAATAGAAAATAAGATCTCATAATCTTTGAAAGATTCATTGTTCAGGTATTATTATACATCATAAACTATCATAAACATTACTTTCTTTAATGAAAGACAATTCCACAAATTTTTTTGATACAGGGACCAAAGATACAATTCTGAAACAAAAGATACACCGCCATTGTTGAAAGGGCAACACGGAGAATCTAAATTTCAAAACAGTGGAAGCCCAATCCTATGCCAATTCAAAGAGCAATATTAGTAGAGAGCATTACAATAACCAGACTTTTGATAGTAAAAAAATTGCTAGGAAATAGCTATTGGAAGAACAAAACAAAATGTAGAATTTCTTGTTACAGATTACAAAATTCTATACAGAGTGATATATATATATATATATATATATATATATATATATAAAATAAATAAAGCTTATGACAACAAATAAAAAGACTCAAAAGTATAGATAATATTTTAGTAATTGAAAATAAATTACATTTCTTGGTGACTAAACTGTAAACAATAATAAAGGTATCATTTATAGAAACTCAAATAAGCTATATATATACACTTCACTTATCTTCTTAATATTATTTTATTTAAAAATACACTTCACTTTTAAAAAAACTAATAATTAAGAGAAGGTGTTTTTCGTTTAAAACATCAAGGGGACAAAATTATTAAGTACGTGTAATTTGAATCCCATTCCACATATTATTAGGAAGAAAATGTATACCTTTTTATGAATTCTAATGTCTTGACTTTGAGTGATGAATAATGCGTTTTCTTCCAAAATTGGTAGCAATTCTTACAAGGGGCACATGTTGTATAGTTGAGTGCTCTGGTCCTCCTTCGGGAGCAATGCATTGCTCGAATTCAGATGGCATGTCAAGTAGGTGAAGAACTAGAAGATTTTCTAAGTGTTGGATGCCACAAGGTACTGTCTTGAGTGCATCTATTCCCTCAAAGTGTAGTGTTTCCAAAGAAAGCAATGCTCCTTTCTCAATAATGATGGAATTCAAGTTTAATAAACTACTTAGATATAGTTCCTTTAGTCGCCGAAACCCTCCATCTTTAAAGTACAAACTTTCACCTCCATAGGCTAAGGGGCCAATACGGAGGAACAACAAATGTGGCATATTCTGTAGTGATTTCAATGGATCTTCTGTTAAGTTGGAACATATCAAAGTCAATTTTACAAGATTTTGTAGTTGTGGAACCCACTCTGGAAACTTATTCAACTTCCCTTCTAGCTTAAGTTTCCGCAACATAGGTAGGGATGAAATAACAGGCAAATCAATCACATAAAAACCATAAAAATTAGATGCAGAGCGAATATATAGTTTTTCCAAGTTTTGCATCTGACTTATTGATGAACATAGAACACTTCCTAGTTCTTCCTTAACACCAGTCAAGCCTAATCTCCTTAAATGCTTCAGCTTTCCCAATTCTCTGATTAACTCTACAACATCATCATCATTAATTAGCTCCTCTTCATCAGGATCTACTCTTACTTGATGCAGTGTTTGTAGGGATGTCATGTCTCCCAAACCATTCTTCAATTGAAACAACCTCATGTAATCACCCAAAAGATGTCGTAGCTTTGTAAGCTTGCAAATTTCCTTTGGCATTTCCATATAAGCTGCCTGTCTTACGTCCAGCGTTTCCAGGTTATGGAGCTTACCAATGAATTTCGCAAGACTTTTAGTCTCCATCCCCAACGGCCTTAAGCTCAAATACTTCAAGTGTACTAGATTTTCCCAATTCTCAGGAACAAAAGGCAATCGACCATCTTTAAAATCAAGTACTTTCAATAGCCTGCATTTCGTAGAGATTCTTTGCACAAATTCATCAGTTAATGCTGATTCTGTGCCAGAAAAAACAAGTAGTGATCGGATGTGTGAGCTTTCAGTACTCCCTATTAAATCAATGGAATTGGTTGCTATTGATAAGCGCCGAATCATCCCACTTGACATCGACTCATCTTCTTTACTAATATGCTGGCAGAAACTTGAATCCTTAAATTTTCTAAGGATCATATCCCATAATAAGTCATGAACATGACAACTCTTGGCTTTTCCATCTATGGTAACAGAAGACACTTGAACTAAACTTCTACCAATCAACTCTGCTAAATATTGTTGTGCAACATCTTCCAAAGTTTTTCCTTCTTCATCTTTTACAAATCCTTCAGCTACCCATTGTCGAATTAGTCTTGTCGATTTCACTTTATAGTCTTCCGGATATATTCCAAAATACAGTAAGCATGATTTAAGGTAGTATGGCAAATCATCGTAACTTAAACCTAAAATCTTTGTTATACCAATTAAATGGTGGTTTTTCTCCATCTCTGAATTTAGGCTTTGCCTAATTTTCTCCCATTCAAATGTTGTTTTCTCTTTGCCAGATAAAAGACCACCAATAGCCACAATTGCAAGTGGTAAGCCCTTGCATTTTTTAACAATTTCAGAAGATATATTCAGGAGATGGTCTGGACAACATCCATTGAAATCAAATTGAAATGCCTTTTTGTAAAAGAGTTCCATAGATTTTTCTGAGGATAAAGGTTTCAGCTCATGTACCTTATCAAAGGGAGAGTTCTTAAAAGATTCTACAACACCCGTCTTCCTAGTTGTGATTAATATTCTACTTCCATTTTTATTATCAAACATGGCGCTTTTAATCTGACCCCAAAGTTCTACACTCCATACATCATCTAAAATGACAACATACCTCTTCTGTTGCAAATAGTTTCTCACTTCATCGATCAATGAATCTCGGTCCATTTCAGAAATATCTTGAGGAGGATTCTCCCTTTTTTCTTTGCATAACTTCTTCAACAAGTCTCTCATCATTCCTTCCACTGTGTAGGATTGAGGCACTGTGATCCATGCATGGAAATCAAAGTGTCCAACCACCTTTTGGTTGCTGAAAACTCTGCTGACAAGAGTGGTTTTTCCAAGGCCTCCCATTCCTACCACAGAGATGACAGTGCGCTCTTCTGGTCCCTCTACTAACCAATCGATCAATTCATCTCTTGGGCCTTCAAAGCCAACAATTTCAGTTTCGTCAAGGTAACGAGAAGCGATTCGAGGGTCATGCCACCGGATATTTTGGCTACCTGCATTACTGCTCTGTCCTTGTTCTACAGAAGGTTGACTTAGGAAGTTATATTTTTTTACCTCTCTGCATTATTCCATCAACAACTGACTTAATCTGCCGAATCTCTCTGATGCTATTTGATGACGACGCTTCAAATATTCAATGAAGTGTGTAATGTCACAATCAAAGAATAAAGCTGCACATCCAAGAGCATCAGGCTGTTGTTCCACAAAGATAAAGTATTCATCAATCACATCTTCTATGCGAAAAGATGCTTCCCTCAACTGTTTCACCAATGTTCTGATCCCCTCATTTGCGCTGTCTCCTTCTTCTTCAGCCCTGCTATCTGCATCCTTGAGGAAGGCTTGAATGAAATCCAGTTCAGTTTTTATTTCTGCAAATTCTTGGTGCAAGTCCCAAAGGAGTTTTGCTTCATTGCTTATTAGTGAAAGCAATTTGTCTCGAGCGAAGGACACTGCCATTTCCGCCATTTGAGTCTATAGCTAGCTTTAGTTTCGAGTGTATTGTGATATGAAGATTTTGTGGTCTGAGACGTATTAATTTCTTGATCTCTAACGTCTGCAATGAGAGGAAGACTTTTGAGTCCACAATGAGTGCTAAACTTTGGAGTCTACTGTGAGAGTTGTGTTCTTTTCATTCTTTTATTATCTCTTTACTTCTCTCGACTTCCACCCATACAATGAAGTGTTCATTTAACTGTTTTAAAAATAGCAAAGTGGTTAGACTTGGACCCCATATATTGTTATCATATTAATTGTATCCTTTATTTTACCGGCAAAGGTACATTAAATAACACGTGATCCTCCATTATTGTCTCTAATTTTTTGTTTTCTATTTACTCAAAATTTCTGTAACAAAGAGCTCTAAACGTGTATTAATGCGTGAGCCATTCAGTTTTTATATTGACTAATGCTGTTAAATTTAGGATCATGCCTATTTCACATCAATTTAAAATCACATTTTCTCGTGTATAACATTAGATAGAAAATATATAGTATAAATATGCATGGGAAAATATAATACAATTTAATTTCATCAAATAGTAAAAATGTATATTAATAATAAATATTAATTTCAATCAATATTCCTAAATTCTTGAGTGTCAGTGAGCTGTTAGAAAATAAAAAAATAAAAATACTTTTTTAAGTTCTAATTAACACTTTTGTAATTTAGTGTCTCCACTTGCCAGCTAATGTAACTTCAATAATTAACACTTTTGTAATTTAGTATCTCCACTTGCCAGCTAATGTAACTTCAAATTGAAGAAGTATTTATTTCGTTTGTTGCAGGGTTGTCATCATTTATATATATCCTATGATTTGGTTGCAATAATGTAACTTCAATGATTAACACTTTTGTAATTTAGTAACTCCACTTGCCAGCTAATGTAACTTCAAATTGAAGAAGTATTTATTTCGTTTGTTGCAGGGTTGTCATCATTTATATATATCCTATGATTTGGTTGCAATTTATGGTCAAGTTGGGAACTTCTCTCGTTTTGAACTCTGTTTATATGTATCCTATGATTTGGTTGGCAATTTATGGTCTAAGTATATATATTATTGCTTCACAGTGTTGTCTGTTTCAAATGCACAAGTAATATAAATAATGAATTAGTAGCATTGAGTGATAAATGGAGGGGGTAAATATCACAGAGATAATGAGTGTCACGACCTAAATCTTTTCCTTCTCCTCTAAAATCCCTCTCCCAAACAAAGTCTAAAGTTCAAATTTATGGGTCTTCTTCTCACTTATATAGTGTTCAACTTGTCTATTTCTATTCCAGGTGGGACTTTAACTCACCTGTACTCCAACAAGTTCAACTTTGGGACAAATGTATATATGTGAATCAGTCCCTCGTTGAGTTCACTATTTGTTATTGCTAGAATAAGATCTATCTAATTTTTTTTTTGTTTCAAAGATCGATCTGTCTAATTGTGTATGTGAAATGAAGTGCAGAGCCAGTGAGTTCGTTTGTATAACTGTAAACACAAACGAAATTTATGTCATTTGAGCATTGAATTTCATGAAAAATGAAAAATATAGGAGTTTGAGATAATCGTAGATTAAATCTTGTTTAGCCAAATAAAAGTTATACTATCACTCCTCTTAAGGATCACGTAAGTGGTTAATATTAAGCTTCAATTCCAGGAGGTCTTTGTTTTGTGATTTGAGTAAATAGGTATATGTTGTTAATACTCAAGACAGGCAGAGAAGTCTCACTTCTTCACTCTTGTATTTTCTAGCAAGTCAATACAAATTCTTTTTATAATCTCTTAAGATATCTATTAGCTTCTTTAAAAAGCTATAATACAGTGAGTGTAGTTATATAGCAGTGTAGCAAAAAAAAAAAAAAACACAAGTTAATTTAAAAAGGAAAGGTATAAATCAAAAATGGAAACAAGATCTCACTGTCATTGAAAGACAATTATAAACTTTACAATCATAAACTTGAATGATTTTGTTAAAGAAAGACAACATATTTTATTTTTTTTAAAAAAAAGGAAACTTCACAATAAAATCAAGTAAATTGCATGATTTTTTTTTTCTTATTCCCAAATAGAAAGACACATTTCACAGTACTTCAAAAGACATACTGTTCACACAATATTATACGTTACAAAATGTCATAAACATGACCTTGTTAAAGAAAGACAATTTTGTCGCAGGGACCGAAGAGCAAATTCGGAAACAAAAAGATACAACCAATGTGTCAAAAGCACAACATGGAGAATCTAAATTTCAAAGCACCATTTAGTACAGAGCATTACATTACTGAGATTTTTGATATTGAAAATATTGCTACTATAGCTATTGAGGAAACATAATAGTAACAGACAATTTCTTGTTATAAATAGACAATTCTTATAAGTGATGTAGTATTAAAAGTACAGAAATTATCTTAGAATTACATATAATTAAATCACATTTCTTGATGACTAAATGGGAAACAACTCTAAAAGTTCTTCCATAGAATTAAAAAAAAAACTAGATATTGACCCACATATTGTGCAGGTTTGTAAAAAATGTATATGATGTAGTTTGTTGATATTAGAAATATTTTTAAAAAATAAATTGATTATTGTTAAAGTATATTTGAAATAAATAAAGAAGCATAACACTTATGCATATGAAACATATATTTTATTTGCTAAACTTGAGTATTGTATGGATGATGTTGAAACTCGAAAGACATGTATTTTCTGGTATCAATTATATATTGATTGTTAGAAAGTCTTACATCTGTCTCAATTCTCGGATTACAATTTATATATCTATTGAGCTACTTTACTTAGTGTCCATTTATTTTAAGCTGAAACCTAACATTGGCATCATAAACTCAATGAATATCATTTATGTTGATATATTGCTATCGTCTATTGAAGTGACTAGCAGTCTTGAAGTATATGGTTTGGCTGAGGCATTTGGTCCTTCATGTCATAGGAATAATATGTTTCTATCTTCTCATGGTTAATTAACAAATAGCGCACAATCATTTTATATAAGATAATTTCATATTGGTCATGCTCTGTCAATAAATGCCATATCCTTAATCCTCTGCGTAAGACTTGCAAAGCATTTAGCAAAACTGGAAAGTACTTTATTTCAGTACGTACTGTTATAATACATGATATACATTCTACAATATTTAAGCAAATTTATATTTCAGTACTTTATTCTTGTACGTACTGTTATAATGTCATTGCTTGTTCAATTTAAGGTTTTTCAGGCTTCATTTCGAATTAATGCAATGTAGGAGGGAAGCACCCTCATATACTGCAAGGGGATTGGTACTGAATCTAAGGAATTGGTGCTGAAAATAGTGTAAATGTAAAGGGAATGCTGCAAGAGTATTCACTTTAATAAATCGATATTAATTACAACATTAACAATTGAAAATGGTATTCTTTTACTTCATCAAGAAATGGATTTCCCTCCTGAGGCGGATTAACCTTGCAAGATGCCTTGAAGCATAATTTCGATTGAGTGGTTGGTAGAATCCTTTATAGATGATTTAAATAAGCAACAAAGATATTTATAGACGATTTAAATATGTAACAAGATATTATAAGTAGAAAAGTAATTTTATTGTCACGATTCACTAAAATTTGACCCTTGTTGCTTTGATTTGTCTCTTTCCACCCAATCCAATTACAAACACACACACATCCATTGTGTAAGAAAGGATGGGCTATTGTGACAATTTCTCAATGAAAAAAGAATGATGTCAAACTTGTTGTTGGGTATTTGGTTTCTCTTTGCTTGTCACAGTCTGTTGGAATAATTCCATTTGTGAAACAAAGGATAGACTACAGTTGCAGTTTTTCCTGGGAAGAAAGAATGACGTGAAACATGTTTTTGGTATTCTTTGCATGTCTTTGTCTATTGGAATAATTGCTTGCCAAAGGAAAACAAAAAGGAAGATACTTTTCTTTCATCAATTTCCCACGCTAAGACTGTTCTTTATTATTGCCTCACTTCATGATTTCTGCCATTTCAATTTAATAAATTATTTATTTTCTACAAAAATCTTCTATTTTCTTTGCCGGAGTTTTAAAATATTACATGAAGCAACATTGTCTTGTTATGTATGAATTTTATAATTTTATATGTTTTTTAGCATAGACAAATTCATATTTAATTTTATTTTCTGAGTTTAAGTTTCCAAACAAATTCTATTTAGTGAATACCAAGTTACATCAAATTCCAAGTTAAGAAAAGAATGACGTAAAATTTTTGTCATTTGATGCCATAATTTATAATTTTTAAAAAACATATATATTGCGGTCCTTTCTGCAGTTCTATGCATCAAGTCAGAAAATCACTCACCATTGAGTCCCTTAATCTTATTGTAAAAATATATTGTTTATTTCATCTGTTTTCCATAAAATCACACAAAATCATCCTCCACTCCATCATTTAATTTTTCCCCCTTGTTGATAAAACATTGTTTTTCCAACAGTTTTTGTTTCATAAAGGCGCAACCTCACACCAATCCGTTTCTTTCATCAGTTTTATCATAAAGTCAGAAAATCTCCCACCACTCTGTCCCTCAAGCAAAAGGAAAATGTCTATTCGAACAAATCGCTTTAAAGCAGTGCCTACACTGTTGAAGAAGCTGGTGAGAGTAGAAAAAGAAGGCAATTTGGATGATTTGAAGTCTGAGTTGAACAAGATAAAGGAGGTGTTTAGGAAGGTGAAGGAGAATGAAGAAGAACTCCTTGACACGTTAGCCGTTGTGGATGGCTATATTCGCAACAAAAACATAGCTAAGTTGAG
Organism: Glycine tomentella; assembly: GCA_007407185.1. Lineage (NCBI taxonomy): Eukaryota > Viridiplantae > Streptophyta > Magnoliopsida > Fabales > Fabaceae > Glycine > Glycine tomentella. The sequence goes on along the minus strand of PYAF01005246.1, from coordinate 3,367,757 downwards.
GGAAGAGGAGGGACACATTTGCCAGAAAATAAGGAATTCAACTCGAAAGTTGCTCCCAGCTGCTGATGTAGAAGCTGCTGGGTCATCAAGACAACCATCTGAGGATGTGAAGCTCATGCAGAGAGAAGAAGTCAACACACCACTCCCTTCCACTCCACAACTTCAGGATGACTTAGAAAGGATTAAGGTCAAATATAGCTATCTTACTCCTGATGAAAGACGTTGCTTCTCATCTCTCTTGCAGTTTCCTGAAAATGCTGTTATGAAGAGAAGGGAAATCATTCACTGGTTCTTTCCGTCTGTGTGGTCTCCAGAGGAAATGCCTGATTATGGTTCGACACAGGGAATGATTCATACTCTTTTGGGAAGTAAGCTAATTGTACCCCATGGTAATGACAAGTCTCCCATTGCGAGTAAATTTAAAATTAATCCGTTGGTCCGTCACAAGTCACTAAGTCCATTGTTTCAAAATGAGAAAGATCAGCGTTGTGGTTATTATTCACAAATAATGGCCTCATCTTCATCTCATCGCAGGTATCAACGTTTATTGCTTGACCAACATAAAATTAAAATAAGTGATGGGTTTGGTTTTAAATCTAACCATTGGCAAGGTGTTTATAATTTTGGTGCAAGTTATCTTAATTTTGGACCCGGATGGATGGCCAAAATGAAGAAATTAAAGGTGCTTCAACTTGGTCGTTGGATGCAAGATTCACCAAAACATCATATTGAAGTGGAGAGTGAACAATTCCTCAAGGAGTTGAGTGGTCACAAGTATTTGACATGTCTTAGCCTTCGTGGGATATCCAGAATATTCGAGCTTTCACCTTCCATCGTAAAAATTGAGAGCCTAGAAATTCTAGATCTCAAGGCCTGTCACAATCTAGAAACGCTACCTAGTGATATTTCATCATTGAGATATCTCGAAGAATTATATTTGTCTCAATGCTACTTGTTGGACAGAATGCCAAAGGGGATTCAGAACCTGCGTCGGCTTAAGGTGCTGAAGGGATTTGTATTAGGTAGTTCTAGCAAGACTCCCTGCAGAATATCAGATCTTGCTGCAAATTTGAAAGACCTATGGAAACTTAGCATACGTATAGTAAGTGGGGCTGTGATCCAAGATGGCGAGTTTGAAAGCTTGCCAGAGTTGTGTAGTCTTGAGCATCTAAAGATATCATGGGGTGTATTTGACACAAGGTACATTGATATTCAGATCCGTGTGCCTTATAGTTTGAAAAAGTTGCATCTTGAAGGCTTTCCTGGCCAAAATATTCCAGAATGGTTGAAGCCTAGCAAACTACATGGTAGATGGGAATTGAGACAGCTACATATAACAGGAGGAAAACTCAAAAGTTTGGATCATGGTCAAAATAATAATGATTGGAGTGTGGAGATCGTGTATCTCAAGTACCTAAAGCATTTGGATGTTGACTTCAAACATTTGCAAAAGTTATTTCCTTCTCTAAGGTACGTAGAAATAAAAGAAATCCTAAACCAACCATCCTTTGAATGGCGGCGCCACCCCTTTTTTAAATTTTAATTTAGTCCTTCTAAATTATTATTTTAAAATTTTAGTCTCTAGGTGATGTTTTTTAATTTTGGATTTTGTAATTTTTATTTATTTATTTATTGCTGTTGTAAATTTATACTATGTAAAAATTAAATTGTTCCGAATTCCGATACACTTGTTATATGAATAATAATGTTATTTACTAAATTGTATTGATTACCTTCGTTAGTTGTTATGAATTATGTCATCTTCTACCCATTTCACGTATCTAGCTTGTATCATTAACATTTTTCTCAAAAAATAAAAATAAAACTTGTATCATTAACCTTAGTAAGTTAACCAAGTAATACTGTCATCAAATTATTGTGCAATTCACAAAACAAATTCTCAGTTTCTATAAACTCGTAAGGATTGAATTTGTACCCTCCCTGTATTTTAAATAAATAACAGACTCAGTAATAACACAATTCCATTGACCACATGTATATCAACCCAAAGTTCTACACTCCATACTAAACTCAAAAGTTGCTGAAAAGAAATTTGGCAACAATCCTATGGATAGAAGCAGACATCATTTTAGATGATGTATGGAGTGTAGAACTTTGTTAAACAATGCACTGCCATTTCCGCCATTTGAGTCTATAGCTAGCTTTAGTTTCGTGTGTATTGTGATATGAAGATTTTGTGGTCTGAGACGTATTAATTTCTTGATCTCTAACGTCTGCAATGAGAGGAAAACTTTTGAGTCTACAACGAGTGCTAAACTTTGGAGTCTACTGTGAGAGTTTTGTGTTCTTTTCATTCTTTTATTATCTTTCTTTACTTCTCTCAACTTCCACCCATACAATGAAGTGTTCATTTAACTGTTTTAAAAAACAGAAAAGTGGTTAGACTTGGACCCTAAATATTGTTATCATATTAATTGTATCCTTTATTTTGACAGCAAAGGTACATTAAATAACACGTGATCCTCCATCTTATTGTCTCTAATTTTTTTGTTTTCTATTTACTCAAAATTTCTGTAACAAAGAGATTCTAAACGTGTAATAATGTGAGCCACTCAGTTTTATATTGACTGTTTCACATAAATTTAAAATCACATTTTCTCGTGTATAAAATTAGATTGAAAAATTAAAGTATAAATATGCATGGCAAAAAAATAAGACAATTTAATTTCATCAAATAGTAAAAATGTATATTAATACTAAAAATTAATTTGAATCAATATTCCTAAATTCTTGAGTGCCAGTGAGCTTTTAGAAAATAAAAATATTTTCTTAAGGTTCTAATTAACACTTTTATAATTTAATATCTCCACTTGCCAGCTAATGTAACTGCAAATCGAAGAAGTACGTATTTATTTCGTTTGTTGCAGGGTTTGATAAATCTTAAAATGACTGATCATGCATATGATTATAAAATACCAAATAATAATAAATTAGAGTGATCAGAGTTATGATTGTGTGTACCTTGTTGAGTCATTACTGAATTGAAGAAAGGTTAGAGAAGATGAAGAAACAAGATGCTAGAGTCTTCCTCTCTATTACCTATTCAGAAATTGGCAGCCTTCAGTGATGGGAGCATTATGACTCTTGGGACTTAACCCCAGTATATATAGGCTAGAGAGGGGACCTAGCAAAAACCTAATCAACAGTATGTCTGATGGGTCCACCCATCATAGAAGCCCAGTCAGACACTAATGCCTACACTGCTGCCCAACTAGGCTCAATACCAACAGATGCTATAAGCCCAACTCAATATGATCACAATGGACCAACCAAATAATAAAAATTGGAATATCCATTAACCCAATTTATTTAAAATACAAAACTAATTAATTAATATTGCTCACATAAAGGAAAATTTCTAACATTCTCCCACTTGAGCTATATTAATTAATTTAATATTATTTAAAAAAAATATTTATTTCAAAAACGACTCTATCGGGTTAATAACTGAAAATTCATTTTACGTGGCCACAATTTTGAAAAACAATATTCCAATTCCAGCATCTCAAAACGATTCAATCCAACATAACCCCATCATAGGAACATGACGATCAATATACCGAAAATACCATAGCATATGACCTTCCATACTCACATACAATGAGTATTACATCTTCATGAATCAGAGTCTAGTAGTGTAGTAAGAATTAGTGCCAAAAAGTGATCAACAATGTAACACACTAATTCTTATCGATCCTCAATGTAATTTCTCAACAACATGAAATTACATTAATGCAATTTCCAAACAACATGAAATTACACTTTTTCTGATGTAATTTATCAACAAAATGAAATTACATCATCACAATTTCTAAACAACATGAAATTGTCTTTTCAATCCAATTTCTTAACAACATGAAATTGAATTAACGCAATTTCCAAACGACATGAAATTGCACTTTTTCTGATGCAATTTCTCAACAAAATGAAATTACATCACCGTAATTTCTAAACAACATGAAATTGCCTTTTCAATCCAATTTCTTAACAACATGAAATTGAATTAACGCAATTTTCAAACAACATGAAATTGCTCAGGTTATATAAACCAACATGTCACAATACAACATGAGATCTCAAAATTTGTGACATCCAGATATCTTTAAGCTCACGACATGCTTAAAGACATTATTTTATACATATATTTCTCAATCGACAGGAGAAAAACAATAATGATGATCATCAATAAAATTCAAACAAAAGTCACAAAATAATTATTAGTTTTCATACAAAAGTGACTCGAAAAGCAAACTGAATATAACTCCCACTGATCAAGGGAATCAAAAGAATCTAAAACATTCAAAAACAAGCCTCTATAACTCTCACTAATTAAGGAATAAAAAGAATGATCAAGGGAATCAAAAGAATCTAAAACATTCAAAAACAAGCCTCTATAACTCCCACTAATTAAGGAATAAAAAGAATATAAAATACTCTTATTTTACACACAAAAAGGCTATCAATAAGTTTTTCCTATCAAAGCTTTAAACAATATATTCCCTTTGGACACAATGCACATACCAAGGTCTAAAATTAAGGATTAAGGATAAAGCCTCAGACAAATAAATCAATGAGCATACACGAACTATCCCCTTTGGGCAGACAGATCACCTAGACCAATGCACCTCCAATAACACATCCAATAACTTTATTATAAACAAGCTTTCAATTAAAACACACAACAACCCCCTTTGGGCAGGAAATTGCATGAAATAACCAAAAGCATTCTTCAAATTTACAAAGAAATTTCATGACTAATAAATTTGGACAACAACAAAATAATTTATATATCATAAACCCCCTTTTGGGCAAAGAATATAATATACAATTTTTTTTTTCAATCACATGAAGATTTAAACAATAAGGAGAATTACATATAATTATAAAAATTTATCCCCATGTAATTTATTATTGTATATTAGAAACCCGAGCTGGGCAGATAATTAACATATAATAATTATAGATAATAATTAACATATAATAATTATTAAAATAACATCATGAGCTCATAAACCAAACATGCTCAAACAACATGAAACACTTTTCCAATATGTGCTTCTAGAAATTATTGCATTTGCCAATCAAGAAAATTTTCACTTATTGTTAACCATAATTATTAAAATTAAATCAATTTGTCAATTTCACGAAACTCAAAATATGGGGATGTGAAATTGTTGTAACAATTGTTTCACTGAAATCCAAACAGAAAAAAGTGAAATCGGTGAATTAAATCTGAGGATTTTTTTTTTGTACCCTAAAATTTGGGAATAAAAATCTCACTTTCATAATCCACGGAAATACACATATCATATATTAATTAGAAGATTTCAATATGTAGAAAAAATGCCCCAAGATTCTCAATTTAATTGAATAAAAAATTCCAATTTTTTGATTCCTATAATACCTCGAATTTTAACCATGTGTTTAAGCCTAGGTTAAGCTTGGATTAAGCTTTGAGATTAGTATCTAAGTTTATGGATTAGAGTTCCTGAGAAAAGAAGTTAAAAATGCAAGTTTTAGGTTGTGTTGGACTACGGCGCGACCCACGTGAAGTGCGGCGCGACCCGCGCCATATGTATGAAATAGGCCAATGCTGTCTGCCATCCCGCGCGAGTAGCGTGGGAACGGCGCGAGTAGCGTGGGAACGGCACGAGTAGCGTGGGCTGTGCCCTAGAAAACCATGTTTTCCTCTGGAGTTCCACACGAGTAGCGTGGGTGTTCACGCCAGTAGCGTGGATTGGCAGTGCTGTGGCGTGAGTAGCGTGGGGAACGACGCGAGTAGCGCGGGACTTTCGGGCAGCCTATATATATAAAGCTCATTTAGAGGAGAAAGAAGGAAAAAGAGAGAGAAAAGAGAGAGGGAAGCCATTGATGAATTTGAGAGCTTCATATCTTCTCCATCGTTCATCTAAACACCTCCGACCCAACTAAGAAAGTGATTAGAACCCCGAGAAGAGAGAAAACCCCCGATTGATTCTTGAAAATAACTGAAAATCAGTGAGATTTGAGTTCTCTGAGAGAACCTTTGAGAGCTCGAAGTGTAAAGGCGAAGAGAGCTTTGATTGAGCAAACTACCTTAGGGAAAGTGATTCCCTGGTGATTCTGAACATCACAGAGGTAAGAAACTCGAGCTCTAACCGTTGGTTCTGTGTTTTGGATTTCGGGGTTTTGGGGTTATCTTGAGGGGTGTTTTTGGAGGTGTTAGAGCCGTTATTAGGCTCGGACTCTGTAGAGTCTTATGCTCAGAGGACTGTTCTGAGGAGTTTAGAGCCTTGAATCATCATTACTGATGAAGTTTGATTTTGACTCTGAGTCAGTCTGAGCAGAGATAAAAGGTTGACTATTTGACTAGTCTGAACCTTAGAGCAGTTGACAAAGTTGCTCATGAGACTATATAGGTGAGTTTGATCGGTTGAAACTGATCATGTTGAGAGGTTGGATTTAGGCCATTGTAAGCAGAGATATGCTTGGCCATAGTTGATCAGAGCTTTTGTGGAGGCTCTGTAGCCTTGTGTAGGCTGAGAGGGATCCTGTTGAGGACCAGATAATCACTTGCACAGTGATTTGTTATGTGGTTATAGAAAGGAAGAGAGTTTCCTTTCGCTTGATCGGTCTGGAACCGTATTTGATATGTTTATGTGCTTGTCTGGTGTAGGACGTGAGCGTGAGAGCTCTGGTGGTGCTGACCACAAGGCTGGGCGAGCCGGTGAGCTGTCTAGAACAGGTAAGCTCTTGGTTCTTATTTGTGTATCCTCTGCTGTGTTCCACCATATACCCAGTGGGGTTATGGTTTTGATGTGTGTATATATTAGCAGAGGAATGATGTATAAAGTTGTGAATGATTGTTGAATGTGGTCTGAACCCTGTGAAAGGGTATCTGATGCTTGATATTTGATCTGAACCCAGAGATGGGTGATTATTATGTGCGGCCATGAGCTGTGTACTGATGATTTGATCCCTGAGAGAGGGAATTGATGTATATGTGATCCCCGTAAAAAGGGAATTGATATGTATTTGATCCCTGCTGAAGGGAAATTGATGGATATGGCTATTGTTGATCAGTAGCATGCCTGATTGTATATGATGCTTGATTATGCATGCTGAGATTGAATGATATCCTATTGTAGTAGGATAGAGGACTTGTGCTTGATTGATATCCTATTGTAGTAGGATAGATGGTTGAGACTGAGAAAGACCTGGTGACAGATGAGCCTGTTATATGGAGGTAGCCTCCTACGTGGAGATGTGCCCATATACACAGAGGAAGCCTGCCCAGGCAATTGTATTGTGATAGAGGATGAGATGGCCCGTGATACATAGAGGACCCTCGTGATCAGAGATGTGCCTATGTACACAGAGGTAGGCTCACCAAAAAGAGATGTACCGGATATATAGTTGATGCCTCGTGATCAGAGATGTACCTATATATCTAGAGGAAGCCTCCGCTAGGGATTCATGCAAGAGATGTGCCGAGTATATAGATGCAGCCTCCCTGTGAGGAGATGATCCTATATACTTAGATGTAGCCTCTGCATGATGGTTATTGATGTGATAAATGACTTTATGTCATGATTATGCCTTGGTTTTGGCTAATGACGTGTATAACCTGATTGTGGTCAGGTGTGTTGTG
>PYAF01005246.1:3332579-3356512 GCA_007407185.1 Glycine tomentella | reverse complement strand
AAGAAGCAAAACAGAACCATCAACAGTTAATTATTAACCCAAATCCCTAAACCCCTAACACTAAAACCATCAACACTAACCAATTATCCAAACACACTACCCTTAGCCCTAAACACATACACCTTATCCCCCTAAACCATTAACCTAATCCAACAGTTAATCATTAACCCAAAGCCCTAAACCCCTAAACCGAACCCACTAAACCCTAAACAATTAACCAAATCCAACAGTTAATTAACCCACAACCCTAAACAAATGCATAAATTTCCAAAATTATACTGTAAAATTGACGATGCATATAACTTTGAACAATCGTAATTTCTCGTAGCAATGTCCGATGATGACGTATTTTATGTCAGAATACTCAAAATTAAAAGAAGTAATTAGATAAACAAAGAATAGCTTGTAATTCACTAATTGAGTAGATAAAATATCAAAAAACAAGAAATTTTTTGGGGCTCCAAAACTTAAATCGCAATTTTGAGACACTTAGAGACCTCTTTTGGGAAATTTTTTTGGGAAAGTCCCCTTTGAAAACTTGTCCAGGCCTTCTCCTCTCAATTTCGAGCGTGTGGGCGCCGGTTTCGTGTCAATCGGACGTCCCAGTCAAAAGTGATGATCTTCCGAAATTTACGAAAACACCACAAAAACCCTAGGTCCCTGTTTTTGCCTGCCATGTGTCACCACCAGAGCAAACACGCCTAGCTTGGGGCGTGTTTAAACACGCCTAACCCTGGGCGTGTTAGGCCGTCCCAGTTTACTAAATATTAAAAAAATTACACCATTTTACTAATTAAATAATTAATTTATATTATTTTTTAATTTTTTAGTGCATTCTATCTCTTCCTGTTTACTAACAAAAAGGTAGGGCTGCTTCTCTCTGCTCAAATGCTTTTCTTTCTCTGTGTGTCCTAATGGCTCTCCCAGACTCTTCTTCCCGCCGCAACTCCCTAATCCCCGACTCTTTGTATTCTAAATTTCGCATTGGACATGACTTTCACACACCTTATCCCTTCACCTTCTTCCTCCGTAAACCCTAGCACACTCTCCCTAAACCCTAAATCCCCAACCTTGAGCTTGTAGTCTCTCAGAAGCTTGTTGGCGTCGTCTTGGACGCCGACCCCGACGAAGTTGACGATAAGGGGTTGGCGAGGAAGGAGGTGAGGGCACGTGGGATAAGGGGCGCGTGGAGGATCTGGTTGGGCTGCTGCAGCCAGGTGTTGGTTTGGAGGAAGTAACCAACACGTTCCTCCCTAGTTCGCTCTTACTAGTGCTAATTCCTTTTTTCTTTTCTTATTTTTTCATTATTAATTCTCATTCTCAACCCTTATTACTTCCCCACACTTCAGACCCCCTATTGCAATTGCTCCTTCCACACTGACCCAAACAAGAGCTTCTTCCTCTGATGAATGCGCTGACCCTGCTGGTGAAGCCCAAAGGTTACTGCTTTATGTGGAAAACCAGTTAATTTTGCTTTCTGGGTTATATTTTGGGCCTCTTTGTCCCTGGCTTGGTTTGCTGTTTCAAGGGATGCTAATGCTGCTATTGAATCCTCCATCAAAGCCTCTGGCTTTGGCTTAAACATTGCCAATTCGTTGAGGAAATTGGGTTGGCCTGATTGGGTTGTGGTGTTAACCCTCGCCACTCTTCCTGTGCTTGAGCTTCGTGGGGCTATACCTATTGGTTACTGGATGCAACTCAACCCTGTAACTTTAACAGTGTTATCTATTCTGGGGTTAGTATTTTTCTTCTTCAAGTTCTTTTAAGTACACCCTTCTTTGGCTAACTTATGTAAGATATTATTTGAATTCACTGCAATCATGATACCGATTTGCCCTTACTTGGCTTTCTAGAATCCCTCTTGGTTAATCTGTTTGCCTTGTTGTGGCATTGCACCTTCACTTGGAATAGTTATGTTAGAGATTGAACCTTCGCTTTGTCTCTTTTTTTTTTTTTTTTTTTTTTTTTTTTTTTTTTTTTTTTTTTTTTTTTTTTTTTTTTTTTTTTTTTTTTTTTTTTTTTTTTTTTTTTTTTTTTTTTTTTTTTTTTTTTTTTTTTTTTTTTTTTTTACTGTTTTCAACAATAGTTTTCTGTTTTCTAAAATTTGTTTGTCCTTTCAACATATATGAAAGTATTTGTCCCATGAGCACATTTCTGTTTTGTAAAGATTTGTCCTCTGAACACTTGAACATAGCACATGAAAAAGAGAATGAGAAAACATCTCCTAGTTGTTTCTGTTTTTTATTTTTTATAACACTTGTTTTGGAAACAGATTTTAAGACTTAGTAGAATTTGGATGAGAATTTGATTACCGAGTAGTATAAATTATTTAAAAAAAAAAACAGTTTTTAAAACAAAAATGTGAGAAGTGAATCAAACAAGCCCTATATTTTCCTATGTAATTTTAACTCGTGGAGAGAAGAGGGTTTGTTGTTGGCTTGTTAGAGCTTAGAAGATTTTTCCTTAGTGCCCATTGATGTAATTTTCAATTTTTAACCTGCCGCTTGAGGTTAAAAGTATATGATTTTTGTAATTTTAAGAAGTTAAAGTGAATCAAATTTAAGGAAAACACTAACAGGTACTCTTAGAGCACTTATTAAGAAGGAATAAACTCTTAGAGCACTTATTAAGAAGGAATAAAAATTAGAAAGTTTTTATAGAAAAGTGTTACCAATGTACTTCCACCATAATTTCCAATGATCATGAATTTAGTTCAAAAAAAAGCTATTAATTTTTTAACTGATGTTCATGTTCTTAAGACAATAGTTAGTAGGATCCAAAATTTAAATAACAACTAATTTTAGAAGAAAGACATATTTTCATGAATAAAAAAATATTTAAGCGTTTTGCTGTTTAAAGGTAGCATTTTGGCACACTATGAGGACCCTGATTAGTTTTCCATGATTGAAACAAGGTGAAAGTCTCAGTCTATTTGAAATGAATGCCTCCACAAGGATAATTTCTGCTTCTGCAGCCAATGGAGGATACTTCACTCCTTATCAATCCAGGTGAAGCAAGGTACTTAGAAGTGAGAGCTGCCTAAAAATCAATGCAAGAAGATGACTCTTAAATTTTGTTCTCTTCTATTGGCTTCTGCAGTTACTGTTTGGAGAGTTCTCTGAATAAAACAAAGAGCAAAGGCAAGGTTCTGGTGTGTAGACATGCAGAGAGTTCAACAGAGTCAAAGGTAGAAAAGAGCAAGATAGTGAAAGCTGCGGGTGGAGTTGGCATGATACATATTGATGAGACAGATCAAGATGTTGCCATACCATTTGTGATCCCTTCAGCTATTGTTGAAAAGAAAATAGGAGAAAAGATTCTATCCTATCTCAGATCTACACGGTTTGTTTTCTTTTTGTTAATGAAAGAAAATGAGATTTCTGTGAAGTACTCTTCTACTGTCTCCAAAGTCTAACCATGTATCCTGTTATGTACTGAACAGTAAGCCTGTATCAAGAATATTTGGAGCAAAGACATTTCTTGGAGTTCATCCTGCACCATGTGTAGCTGCATTTTCTTCTAAAGGCCCCAATGCTTTAAACCCAGAAATTCTGAAGGTGACATTCTAATTAGTATGCAACTGAATTTCTATCTATATTCTAGATTTGAAAACCAATATTCATCGGCTTTTAAAAAAATTGTCCCTAAAATTTGAGTTTAGTTTCCTTATAGTTCCCCAAATTTAGAAGTGATTATTTTCGTCCTGTAATTTGAAAATAACCTACTAGTCATGTTTTAAGGTTATTTTTTGTGATCTTTTATGACCCTTGAGGACCAAAAGTGAGTTATTTCTAAATTTGGAAATGAAAATAATCACTTTTAATTTGGTGAACCAAGAGAAAACTAAGCCCATATTTGAGAGACAAAAAAGTATTCAAACCTATTCATTATTATTATTTTTTACTTCTTTCCTGGACTTCTGACTGTGCTGGTGTTGATCCGCAGCCTGATGTCACAGCTCCAGGACTAAATATCCTTGCAGCATGGTCTCCAGCAGCTGGAAATATGTTCAAGTGTTCAACATTCTCTCAGGAACTTCTATGGCTTGTCGTCATGTAACAGGAATTGCAACCTTGGTCAAAGCTGTCCATCCTTCATGGTCTCCATCTGCCATCATGACCATTGGTAATACATACTGAGCTAAATATCGGTGAACTTGATATTTTTTTAGCTTATGGTAGAATATGGGTAGTAGACATATGGAAAGCTTTGGAGTCTCCAACTGAACTGTCTATTCCCAATATTATTTTGTTTTGAAATTTTTAATCAACTTATAAATTGTTGATCAAAACTATATAATATGATTGGATTCTTATTAATCTATGCACAAGTGAATAAAATATTAGTAACTTGTATGCTCAATGTTTTCTTAGTTAAGAACGTAAAGATACAAAAGAAACAATATATGTGCCATATGCTTCACAAGATCAAAAAGAGTTTGTTGAAGTCAGTGTTGTTAAAACGGAGTGTCAACGCCGAAACGGTGGAGGTGAACAAAAACGTAAAAACGTGAAACGTAAACGGAACGGAAGAGTTTACTATATACACAAAAATAAATAAATATTCAACATATATATAACTAAAAAAATAAAATAAGTTCAAACTTAGTCATTTTAGGAAATATTACTTTAAAATGTTATATCCAGAATAAAATAAACACACTCTCAACATGATATTAAAATAAAATATGGGAAATAGAAAAGCATAGGATGTCAGAAAGGAGGAGAATATTAAAACGAAAAAGACATGAGAAAGAAGAGGTGGGGGGTTGAGGTTGATGGGCGTCATCATTAGTAGACATAAATACAGAGTGGAAAGCCCATCCATTATCGATGCTCCTCCATATTCATTGAAGCTTCCTATGTCGCATGCCCCACAAATCACAATGGTTGGACGGCAAAAGGTGAAAATTTAAGTTCAACGAAAAATGTAGTCTTAATGTTACTTTCAGTTTCTTTTAGAAAGAAAACAAAAAACATTACAGCCTAACTGCTGCGTCCGTGTTGTCCTCAACAAGAGTAGTTTCCTTTCCTCTCACGTGAAGGTTAAAAGTAAGGAGTGAAAAGTCTCTTTTCACCGTAACCCCCCCCCCCCCCCCCCCCCCCCCCCCCCACAAAAAAAAAAGCATGGCTTTTTCACTTTCGGCTTTTCATTTGTCAGGCCCAAGAAATCACAAGTTTAACATAAATCCATCAATGTACCTGGCCTCCTGATTCAGCGGCAGCGAGAGAGAAGGAAGAATGGAACCCGCCACAGGCTCACAGCTAACAGCCGGAACAGGGGAAGCAGAGCGAGAGAGAAGCTGCACGAGAGCGAGAGAGAAGCAGGCAAGCAGCGCGCGAGAAGCACAGCGAGTGCAATAGAGAAAGAAGCAGAACCCGAGAGAAGCACAGCGCCACAGCGAGACCGAGAGAGAAAGAAGCAGAACCCTAAGCGTGTCTGCTTGTGTAAAATAAGCTGAAGAAGGGGAAATTTTTTTTTATAAGCACTGAGTCAACTCGGTAAACTCGCCGAGTCAACCGAGTTTACCGAGTTGACTCGCCGTTTCAAACTGTTTGGCCCAATTTCCGTTTTAATGGCCGTTTTGACACGATTTGGCTTGTTAAAACGTAGAAACGGCCGTTTCAACCGTTTCGACACTACGTTTTAACAACAATGGTTGAAGTTTTTCTGACTTTTTTAGTGAAATAGTAAAAGACCAGGCTTAAGAAGCTCTGAACTCATATATGTTACTGGATTCAAGAATTTATAGGCTGGGCTGATTACATAAGTTGACTCTTATGGATGTTCATATAATTGACTTTATCGTATATACTATTTTTTTAAAAATTTATTTACAATTGGTATAAAATATCAATATAAAACTGTTTCATGATGGCATGGTTAGCACCTGTTGCATTATTTATACTCTAAAAAATGCCTCTGGACCAAAATTCAATTCAATCACTGCATTACATGAAGTGGTTGTTATTGATTCACAAGAATGATTCTAATTTTGAATGTGTTACCTAACTCTTTTGATAGTGGATTCCTTACTTTTCCGTGGGCTGCAGGTTGTGGAGAGCTGTTATTATTAGACTGGGAGGCTATGATGTGGTATGGATTAATCTTCCGTGTAATTATTAACAGCTCATCTCTTTGTACACCTATAGGCCATCTTACTTCAAACTCAACTCTACTGTCTGTTATGCTTTCCCTATCTTTGATGGCCTAGGTAGTGTGGATATACTCCGGGTGCGATTTGCAATCACTCTAATTCTGTTTCGGTGGGATCCGATTCGGAAGAGGATTGTGGTCTCGAGCAATGTGTGGTTGGAATTACCGAAGAGGTGCTGGTCTTCGCGATGAACATTGTGATGCATCCTGAGACATGGTTGGATTTTCCTATTGATGAGGAAGACGACACAGACGGTAACATCTTTTTATTGGATCAGATCACTGAATTTTTAATTAATATTTAATGCACATTTCGAATTTTAATTTGGTTAGTTATAGATCAGATCGGTTACTCTTGAATGTTAATTATAGCGTGTTACATTACATCCCTACGTAACTTGGATGATAACACATTGACAGTGTTAGTGTTTGGTATTTAATATGGTCACGTGTTGCATTGTTTAATTGGATTCTTTTGAGATTTTGACGTGATGAATTCTACTTATAGATTTTGACATGTCTGATGCACAAGAGCATGCTGTGGTTGTTGAAAGATTGACTCCTAGATTAGCTGCGCTCAGAATTGAACTGTGCCCTTGTCATGAGTGAAAGTTACTTCTGGAAAGTGTATTTTGTTCTTTTGCATTCAAGGCTTAATAAGGAAGATGCAGGGATTTTGTCTACACCCCAGGTCAGTTACATGGGCTTTTGCTTTTGGCTTTCATGTCGCTCTTGCAATCACCCTATTTTGTGAGATGTTGGTGACGAAGTCATTTTAAATTGGTTTCACCATTTATTTGTATAATTATCAGTGTTGTTAAAATCACGCTCCGGATCGTAAAATCGCACGATCCTACGATTTTTCCGGCGGCCGGCGATCCAAATCGCGTGTAGGATCGGGAACGGGTAGGATCGGTGTATGATCGCAATTTTGATCGTAAAATCGTAGGATCTCCGATCCTCACCGATCCCAAGTCGCGCTGGATTAAAAGGTTCTAGGGTTCGATTTCGAAACAGAACGGAAACTACCTGCACCCAGCACCAGCGACCTGGCCCTGCGAGCTGCTTTGACAGGCGACCTCTTCTGCGTGACGCCGTCGATGGTGACGCCGCGACCTCCCCCTACTGCGTGCGCGACCAGGTACATTGTCTCCCTTTCGGCTTCTTGCTTTCCCTTTCTCTTCCGCCACCTGCGACTCTACCATCCACTGGTCCCGTTGACTCACCGACGTACACGGTGGCGCCGCCGCCGCTGGATTCATATCTCTCTCGCTCTTTTCACTCATGGTATCGTCAGAAACTGCGAGAGTTTAAGAGGCAAGCTTTTTTTGTTAGCACTTACTACACTATCTTCACTAATCTTTTAACTTAAGTGTCTAGTTTTTTTTTTTTTTAACTAAAACACTAGCTTATGCTTAATAAAATATTTTAGTTAGTTTTAGATTATTATTTTATTTGCTGAAAATGTTGTTTGACAATTTTGTAAGTAAGCTTATTTAATAATTTTTAACGTTTTTTAAACATTATTTAAAATATATATTTTTTAAATATTAACTTCTCTAACTTTTACATTTTTATATTTTGTTATCCTTAATATATTTATCAATTTTTTTAAGTAAATGATAATTTTATTATTTTACATTTTTTAACTGCTTTAACAATTAATTTTATTGTATATTTATAACTTCATAAACTAATTTTTAACTTTTTTATTTTCTTTTTGATCTTTTATATTTAAAATAAAAAATTATTATTTTATTATTAATATAATTTTATATTTTTTAACTATTTCAATAAATAATATTACCAAACACTTATTATTAAATAATAAAATAATTTTTTACTTACCAATTTTTAACTCAATTAGTTTTATCAAACAAATCCCAAAAAGAGAAAAGAATTTATCTTTATTCCAAATTTAAGAACATAGAAAAAACGAAAGTCCCAAAGAGAAAATATAGGATAATTAGGAATGGACTTGAACATTTAAACGGGCCCACTAAGCCGACCCAAGAAGGTTGGGTTTGGATGGACTTTAGACCCAATTTGCGTGACATCCATTCCACCCCACTCAGCTTCGATTCCTATCAGTTTTATTGTGTTGTGTTATGTACTGATGAATTTATATTATGTTATGACTTATGAATTTATATATGAATCTAAGTTTGTTTCTTTATTTATTGAGTTTTTATGCATATAGATTATATATAGGAATTTTAGGTATTGAGTATTGACATAGGTAGGATCTCGATCCGATTTTACGATCTTTCGTTCCCTCTCCCGATCTTAGGTAAAATTACGATCTTAACAACCTTGAAGAGACTGCAGTAGTTTCATCTTGTTAAAAGGAAAATCATAAAGTAGCATCTATGAATTCTAGAATAAAATAACAAAAAACACATAAAGGACTTTGAATTGTATTTAACATATAAGCCTTTTCAGCTCAAATGATCAATTTCCATGACGTACAAAGTTGGGCACTGAGCAGCAGGAGCCAGGAAGTGCCACGAACCAAGCAAATAAACGTACCAGTAAGGTAACCTTCGCACTCCATAATCCATATCATTCAGTCTGGTTTAAAGTATTATTTACACAGATTACTTATATTTTATAACTATCACGCACACCACCAAAACTTGGTAATACATTACCCAATTAATCACAAAGGATAATTGGTCATTCTTATCCGGTAACTTAATTCCCAACAGGTGACTTTGAAAACCACCTATTTCCAAACTGTGAGCTTGCTCTTCCATCAGATAAAGATATCGGAACACTCATTCCTAGTTCAAAGGGTCCAGGCAATCATAATTATCAAGATTGTTAAGATCGTAATTTTACCTAGAAGATGGGATGAAAGATCGTAAATCGGGGATCGTAAAATCGGATCGAGATTCTACCTATGTCAATACTCAATACCTAAAATTCCTATATATAATCTATCTGCATAAAAACTCAATAAATAAAGAAACAAACTTA
This sequence comes from Glycine tomentella, assembly GCA_007407185.1. Classification (NCBI taxonomy): domain Eukaryota; kingdom Viridiplantae; phylum Streptophyta; class Magnoliopsida; order Fabales; family Fabaceae; genus Glycine; species Glycine tomentella. The sequence goes on along the minus strand of PYAF01005246.1, from coordinate 3,347,377 downwards.
AATTCATATATAAATTCATAAGTCATAACATAATATAAATTCATCAGTACATAACACAACACAATAAAACTGATAGAAATCGAAGCTGAGTGGGGTGGAATGGATGTCACGTAAATTGGGTCTAAAGTCCATCCAAACCCAACCTTCTTGGGTCGGCTTAGTGGGCCCGTTTAAATGTTCAAGTCCATTCCTAATTATCCTATATTTTCTCTTTGGGACTTTTGTTTTTTCTATGTTCTTGAATTTGGAGTAAAGATAAATTCTTTTCTCTTTTTGGGATTTGTTTGATAAAACTAACTGAGTTAAAAATTGGTAAGTAAAAAATTATTTTATTATTGAATAATAAGTGTTTGGTAATATTATTTATTGAAATAGTTAAAAAAATATAAAATTATATTAATAATAAAATAATAATTTTTTATTTTAAATATAAAAGATCAAAAAGAAAATAAAAAAGTTAAAAATTAGTTTATGAAGTTATAAATATACAATAAAATTAATTGTTAAAGCAGTTAAAAAATATAAAATAATAAAATTATCATTTACTTAAAAAAATTGTTAAATATATTAAGGATAACAAAATATAAAAATGTAAAAGTTAGAAGTTAATATTTAAAAAATATATTTTAAATAATGTTTAAAAAACGTTAAAAATTATTAAATAAGCTTACTTATAGAATTGTCAAACAACATTTTCAGCAAATAAAATAATAATCTAAAACTAACTAAAATATTTTATTAAGCAAAAGCTAGTGTTTTAGTTAAAAAAAAAAACTAGACACTAGACACTTAAGTTAAAAGATTAGTGAAGATAGTGTAGTAAGTGCTAACAAAACAAGCTTGCCTCTTAAACTCTCGCAGTTTCTGACGATACCATGAGTGAAAAGAGAGAGAGAGATATGAATCCGGCAGTGGCGGCGCCACTGTGTACGACGGTGAGTCAATGGGACCAGTGGATGGTAGAGTCGCAGGTGGCGGAAGAGAAAGGGAAAGCAAGAAGCCGAAAGGGAGACAACGTACCTGGTCGCGCGCGCAGTAGGGGGAGGTCGCGGCGTCACCACCGGCGGCGTCACGCAGAAGAGGTCGCCGGTCAAAGCAGGGCCAGTTCGTGGGTGCTGGGTGCAGGTAGTTTCCGTTCTGTTTCGAAATCGAACCCTAGAACCTTTTAATCCAGCGCAACTTGGGATCGGAGATCCGACGATTTTACAATCAAAATCACGATCCTACACACGATCTGGATCGCCGACTGCCGGAAAAATCATAGGATCGTGCGATTTTATGATCCGGAGCGCAATTTTAACAACACTGAGTCTCTTAATGATTTTGTCATTGTGAATTCTCAATGGTTATCTAAAGAATATTTAAATATCTATTTCACTTGGGAGATTTCTTTAGATTTTAAAAAAATATTGTCATTACCTTGTGAAAGATGTTCCACTGTAAGTATTTTTGTTATTGTTTCGACTATTGGGACTATATGACATAACATCAACAGCAGATATGCTTCACTCAACTTATTCTTGGTTTTCAATAAACCGTGAAACTTATTTTTGAGCTGATTATTATTACAATGTATGTAGGGCTTCTTTTAGGATAAGATTGATTGTTATTAGCTACATGCAATGTATTGCAGGGCTTCTTTTTCTAGTTTTCTGTCAGGATTAGCTCTCCTCTCAAAAGCAATGGAGTGCAGAAAAACTTTGAACTGGAATTGGGGAGTGTGAATCGAAAAAGATAGTGATTTAGACCTTTCAACACTTGCAGAAGTAAAGCCATTAGTAGCTAAATATAATGATAATACTAATGTGCTAAAGGTGGAGAGACAACTTACTGGGAAGGAAATTGTTGCTTATGGATTTTACATTGCACCTATGTGGTTTATAATAGAGGTAAGAGTGATATCACTGTTTTGTTTTGGAGTTAAGAAGCAGCAAATCTTGCTGTACAACAGATATATGTCGTTATTTCTTCTGTCCATCAAGAAAAGAAAAAAAAAAGCTTGATTATTTGTCCTAAAAAGTGGCTACGAGTCTATGAGTTGACAAGATGTGAAATTATATTTAAAATCTTATGAGTTAAACTCATAGATAGATGCCTCCTTCCACAATAAGTAGCTGGTTTCCTACAAATTGAATGCTTGTAACTGATGCCACCACAAATATGTACCATGGTGGACACAGCTATGCTACCTATCTTTTTTTGTTCTTATATATCTTTCTTATTTTTTTTTTTCTGTTGCAGAATATATATGAAAATGGGATTAATATTTTTTTGGATATATGATTGTATGAGTATTTATATTAATTGCTAATAGAAGTGTCATAAAATTATCGTTTAAGCTTTTGATGTGTTTTTTAATATTACAGGGAGGGAAATAAGGAGAATAGGTCATTTTTTTTTAAACGACATTCTAAATCGGTTATGTAATAAACGATATAGAAAGTGACTATACAATATCGACCATTGCTAAATCAAAGTGGAAAAAGTAATTCTATATCGGTTTTAACCAAAACTAATGTTGTAAGTACTATACAACGTTGGTTTTGGAAAAATCAATGTAGAAGATTCCATTTCTACATTGGTTTTTGCATAACCGATGTTATATAGTATTTAAAACATCAATATTTGTTAAAATCGATATTGTCAGGTGTTCAACGACATTGTTTTTTCTAAAAATTGATTTTAATTTTTACATATTTTGGTTTATTTCTTATTATATGATATCGGTTTTTAAGAAAATCGATGTTTTGTAGGGTATGTTAACATCGATTTTTGAAAATCGGTGTTAACATTAATACTTTTAACGTTAGTGGTTTTAACATCCGTTAAAAATCGATGTTAAAAATCTATTTTCTAGTAGATTATAGTTAGATAGCAATGTAAAAAAAAAAATCCAAATTAATTTAGAAAGGAATGGTATAAATAAAAAAGAAATTAAGATCTCACAGTCATTGAAAGACAATTATAAACTTTACAATCATAAACTTGATTGACTTTGTTAAAGAAAAACAATTTTTTTTTTTAAAAAAAATGGAAACTTCACAATAAAAACTAGTAAATTACACTATTTTTTTTCTTATTCCCAAATAGAAAGACACATTTCACAGTCCTTCAAAGACACACTGTTCGCACAATATTATACATTACAAACTGTCATAAACATGACCTTGTTAAAGAAAGACAATTCTTTTGTTGCAGGGACCGAAGAGCAAATTTGGAAACAAAAAGATACAACCAATGTGTTAAAACATGGAGAATCTAAATTTCAAAGCACCATATTAGTACAGAGCATTATACTGAGACTTTTGATATTGAAAATATGGCTAATAAATAGCTATTGAGGAAACATAATAGTAATAGATAATTTCTTGTTATAGATAGACAATTCTAATAACTGAATTACATTTCTTGATGACTAAATGGGAAACAACACTAAAAGTTCTTCCAAAGAATAATAAAAAAAAAAAATAGATATTGACCCACATGTTGTGCAGGTTTGTAAAAAATGTATATGATGTAGTTTGTTGATATTAGATATATTTTAAAAAAATAAATTGATGATTGTTAAAGTATATGTTGAAATAAATAAAGAAGCATAACATTTATCATATGAAACATATATTTTATTTTCTAAACTTGAGTATTGTATGGATCATGTTGAAACTTGAAAGGCATGTATTTTCTGGCCGGTATCAATCATATCTTGGTTGTTAGAAAGTCTTACATTGTATGTCTCAATTCTCAGAGTGTAACTTATATATTTATTGAGCTACTTTACTTAGTATCAATTGATTTTCAGTTGAAATAACATTGGTATCATAAACTCTTGAAATCTAACATTGGTATCATAAACTCAATGAATATCATTTATGTTGATATATTGCTATCGTCTGTTGAAGTGACTAGCGGTCTTGAAGTATATGGTTTGGCTGAGGCATTTGGTCCTTCATGTCAGAGGAATAATATGTTTCTATCTTCTCATGCTTAATTAATAAATAGCGCACAATCATTTTATATAAGATAATTTCATATTGGTCATGTTCTGTCAATAAATGCCATCCTGAATCCTCTGCGTAGGACTTGCAAAGCATTTAGGAAAGCTGGAAAGTAGTTGCGAGCTATATTTTAGATGAGCATGAATGTTGACTTCACTAGATTCTTTTGCTGAACCTATTGGTAATTGGTTTGTTTTTCGATCAAAATCCTATTGAAAATGAATGATTCGACTCTTCTAAATGAATTAAGGAAAAATCACCTTTTCTAGTTAGTTGAGAGCTCTGCCAATAGAATCAGTTAACATGTCATTGCGGTGATTCTTTTGGTTAGAGCTTATTCCTTTAGCATGTCCTTGTGCTATGAACCTTTCCATTTTAGTATATTTTGCTAAGCTAATTCAACTAAAATGAATTGAAGAGTATAAATCTAACAATACTGTTCCCTGTATAATCTAACAATGATATATATTCTACAATATTTAAGCAAATTTATAATTCAGTACTTTATTCTTGTACGTTGACATTTCTTCACACTGGTATAGTGTCCCTGCTTGTTCAATTTAAGGTTTGTCATGTTTCATTTCTAATTAATGCAATGTAGGGGGGAAGCACCCTCATATACATGCAAGGGGATTGGTACTGAATCTAAGGAATTGGTGCTGAAAATAGTGTAAATGTAAAGGGAATGCTGCAAGAGTATTCACTTTAATTACAACATTAACAATTAAAAATGGTATTCTTTTACTTCACCATCAAGAAATGGATTTCCATGTGAGGCGGATTAACCCTGCGAGATGTTTTGAAGCGTAATTTTGATCGAGATGTTATAAGTATCTTCAAGATATTATAAGTAGCAAAGTAACTTTGTTGTCATGATTCACTGGAATTTGACCCTTGTTGCTTTGATTTGTCTCTTTCCATCCAATCCAATTACAAACACACATCCCTCCATTGTGTAAGAAAGGATGGGCTATTGTGACAATTTCTCTATGAAAAAGAATGATGTAAAACTTCTTGTTGGGTGTTTTGGTTCTCTTTGCTTGTCATAGTCTGTTGGAATAGTTCCATTTGTGAAACAAAGGATAGACTACAGTTGCAGTTTTTTCCTGGGAAGAAAGAATGACGTCAAACATGTTTTTTGTATTCTTTGCATGTCTTTGTCTATTGGAATAATTTCTTGCCAAAGGAAAACTAAAAGGAAGATACTTTGCTTTCATCAATTTCCCACGGAAAGACTGTTCTTTATTATTGTCTTGTTATGTATGAGTTTTATAATTTTATATGTTTTTGGCATAGACAAATTCATATTTAATTTTATTTTCTGAGTTTAAGTTTCCAAACAAATTCTATTGAGTGAATACCAAGTTGCATCAAATTCCACAGTTAAGAAAAGAATGACGTAAAATTTTTGTCATTTGATGCCATAATTTATAATTTTTAAAAACTATATATGTTGCGGTCCTTTCTTCAGTTCTGTGCATCAAGTCAGAAAATCACTCACCATTGAGTCCCTTAATCTTATTGTAAAAATATATTGTTTATTTCATCTGTTTTCCATAAAATCACACAAAAACATCCTCCACTCCATCATTTAATTTTTCCCCCTTGTTGATAAAACATTGTTTTTCCAACAGTTTTTGCTTCATAAAGTCGCAACCTCACACCAATCCGTTTCTTTCATCAGTTTTATCATAAAGTCAGAAAATCTCCCACCACTCTGTCCCTCAACCAAAAAGAAAATGTCTATTCGAACAAATCGCTTTAAAGCAGTGCCTACACTGTTGAAGAAGCTGGTGAGAGTAGAAAAAGAAGGCAATTTGGATGATTTGAAGTCTGAGTTGAACAAGATAAAGGAGCTGTTTAGGAAGGTGAAGGAGAATGAAGAAGAACTCCTTGACACGTTAGCCGTTGTGGATGGCTATATTCGCAACAAAAACATAGCTAAGTTGAGGGAAGAGGAGGCACACATTTGCCAGAAAATAAGGAATTCAGCTCGAAAGTTGCTGCCAGCTGCTGATGTAGAAGCTGCTGGGTCATCAGGACAACCATCTGAGGATGTGAAGCTCATGCAGAGTGTAGAACTCAACACACCACTCCCTTCCACTCCACAACTTCAGGAGGACTTGGAAAGGATTAAGGTCTATTATAACAACCTTGATCTTTCTCAAAAATTTCGCTTCTCAACTCTCTTGCAGTTTCCTGAAAATGCTGTTATGAAGGGAAGGGAAATCATTCACTGGTTCTTTCCGTCTGTGTGGTCTCCAGAGGAAATATTAATGGCTGATTATCTTTCGGAAAGTAAACTATTTGTACCCCATGGTAATGGCAAGTCTCCCATTGCGAGTAAATTTAAAATTAATCCGTTGGTCCGTCACAAGTCACTAAGTCCATTGTTTCAAAATGAGGTAATGCAGCGTTGTGATTATTATTCACAAATAATGGCCTCATCTTCATCTCATCGCAGTGATATTCGGTATGCACGTTTAGTTCTTGACCAACATAAAATTAAAATAAGTGATGGGTTTGGTTTTAAATCTAACCATTGGGAAGCTGTTTATAATTTTGGTGCAAGTTATCTTAATTTTGGACCCGGATGGATGGCCAAAATGAAGAATTTAGAGGTGCTTCAACTTGGTCGTTGGATGCAAGATTCACCAAAACATCATATTGAAGTGGAGAGTCAAGAATTCCTCAAGGAGTTGAGTGGTCACAAGTATTTAAACCATCTTAGCCTTCGCGGGATATCACGAATATTCGAGCTTCCACCTTCCATCGTAAAAATTAGGAGCCTAAAAACTCTAGATCTCAAGGCCTGTCACAATCTAGAAAGGCTACCTAGTGATATTTCATCATTGAGAAATCTCCGAGAATTGGATTTGTCTCAATGCTACTTGTTGGACAGAATGCCAAAGGGGATTCAGAACCTGCGTTGGCTTAAGGTGCTGAAGGGATTTGTATTAGGTAGTTCTAGCAAGACTCCCTGCAGAATATCAGATCTTGCTGCAAATTTGGATGACCTAAGGAAACTTAGCATACGTATAGGAAGTGGGGCTGTGATCCAAGATGGAGAGTTTGAAAGCTTGAAAGAGTTGTCGAGACTTGAGCATCTAAAAATATCATGGGGTGTATTTGACAGAAGGTACATTGATATTCAGATCGGTGTGCCTTCAAGATTGAAAAAGTTGCATCTTGAAGGCTTTCCTGGCCAAAATATTCCAGAATGGTTGAAGCCTAGCAAACTACCTGAAGGATTGCGATTGAGAGAGCTACATATAACTGGAGGAAAACTCAAAAGTTTGGATCATGGTCAAAATAATAATGATTGGAGAGTGGAGATCGTGTATCTCAAGTACCTAAAGCATTTGGATGTTGACTTCAAACATTTGCAAAAGTTGTTTCCTTCTCTAAGGTACGTAGAAATAAAACAAATCCTAAACCAGTCATACTTTGAATGGAGAATTACTTGAATAGAGGTTACAATAAGTCTAGTTTAAATGCTTCATATACATTTTTTTTTTTTTGCTTAACTGATTCTTGTAAATTCTTTTTTTTTTTTTTAATTTTAGTCTCTGTAAGATAGTGTTTTTTTTAATTATTGTTCCTGTAAGTTTTTTTTTCATTTTTTATTCTTGTAAATTTATATTTTTTATTTTAGTTTTTTAAGATTAAGTTTTTTTCATTTTTTTATTCTTGTAAATTTATACTTTTTTAATTTTAATTTTTCATTTATAATCCTATAAATTCATACTTACATGTATCAAAATTAAAGAATATAAATTTATATGGAATAAAATTAGAAAAATAAATTTACAGAAGCCAAACATAAAAAATAAAAACACTAACTTACAAAAATAAAAAACATATTTAAGTCTTTTTCTATACTATGTAAAAACTAAATTAATCCGATACACTTGTTAAATGAATAATAATGTTATTTACAAAATTATATTAATTACCTCCGTTATTGTTATGAATTATGTCATCTTCTACCCGTTTCACGTATCCTCAACTTGTATCATTAACCTTTTTCTCAAAAAATAAGAATAAAACTTGTATCATTAACCTTAATAAGTGAACTAAGTAATACTGTCATTAAATTATTGTGCAATCCACGAAACAAATATATACTCAGTTTCCATAATTAAACTCGTAAGGATTGAATTTGTACCGTCCCTGTATTTTTAATAAAATTGTAACAGACTCAATAATAACACAATTCCATCACCTTTATAAGCATGCATCAGTATTTTTTTTTTTAACAAATTGGTGCAATTTACCTTCCAAATTATTTAAACCAAATATAGATCCCCTAACTATATTATTTTAGATACTATTTCAGTGGAGATTTGTAGTCATCAACTGTCAAAGAACTTCTAGACTTGAACCCAAGTTGTGAGATTGCTATCAGGGAAAATCAAACCATATGAGTCAACTTCCTTACGTAACACACCAGAAAAACAGTTATTTTACAGATAAAATTTGTGCAAACTTTTTAATGGAGCTTAATTTAATTAATGCAAAATAGAAAGAAAGAAGATAAAACATTATTCTTATTTTATTCTCTTCAGGAGTATTATTATTCTTCTTCTACACAAGATGATATAACTCCAAACTCAACACTACACAGTATTGCACAAAGGAAAACAATAAGAAAATGATTTCATTTGCAACTACTCAATTACAATTAACTTTGCAATTTAGTGTATATTAATTAATGTTCTTAGGCTTAATTTCGCGCATCTCGTATGTATTATTCGTCATTCATCATTTAGCAGCAATACAATATTCTTTTTTATTTTTATAAAACTTCTCTACATTGAGCTCAATGACATGTGTTCAGTGGGGGTGGAAACAGGCCAGATTGCTTATTAGGAACTTTTTGCCTAGCCTGTTTAAAGTCTGATATGACCTAACTTATTTATTATAAAGGTCATACTAAGACTTTCTAAAAAATCTGTTTAAATAAAAAGGTCAGTTTCAAGCTTTAAAAAAAGTTTGTGACCTATTTAATATATATATATATATATATACATATTAAAACTTAAAAATAATATATTTATTTTTTAAAAACATTTTTTTTATTATGAAAGTAGATGATCAACCACTTCAAAAAATCATTTTAAAAATCTCATAAAAAATTAAGAGAAACATATCTATAACTTATAAGATCATATTTAAGAATTTATAATTTATAAGAGAAACATATATATTATATTATTTTTTATTTTTAATTATTTATTTTTATTTAATCAGACTTTGTATACAGACTTTCAAGCCAGACAAGGCCTTTAGGCAAACTAGGCTCAGGTCTTAATAACTTATTTTTAACATGTAACAAACCAGACTTAGACTTAATGATAATGATGCGGGCCACACTCAGGTCTGTCAACGTCTAGCCTGACCTAACCTATTTCCACCCCTAATAGCCAGGCTAAGCTAATATTTCATGTATATCACCTAATAAAATTATGGTACAAACAAAGTGTTTAAGTAAAAGAATAAGAACCATTTTTATAATATTGGAAATGACCATTTACATTGTTAATTAATCATTCTCGTTAATATTGTATTATTAGGTTATCCTTTTCATTAATTTTTTTCCATTGTTTATATATACAAACTATTCAAGTCTATTTAATTTTTTAACATTTATCATGAAAGATAACATGATCTAAGTATATGCATTCAGGATCCAAAAGCTCCTATCCAAAAATTTAGTTCATGCGAATCTCAACATTGAACTACTTCAATTTTTAACCGAAAAAAAAATTACATTACTAAACTCCCAAATCCCAATACCCATTATTTTACACAATAATTCCCATCATTTATATACAATAGAAGCCGTGTGACACGGCTTGATAGTTCTATATTATCACAAAATTTGAATAATCCACTGTTTGTTCCAACCAATCAGCATTTTGAAGGAGGTGGATTCTATAATAACCTAGGCTTAATAGATAAAAGAAAGAAAGAAAGAATAATTTAAATTTATAAAATTCTGTCGTAAAAGCCTTAGTGACGGAATTAGCGACAGAATTAGCGACGGATGGAGTCTGGCGCCAGTAGCGCCACAGGTGCTGGAAGTTGGCGCCAGTAGCACCACAGATGCTGGAAGTTGGCGCGATTAGCGCCAGAACGGCTCCAGAAAGTGTATTTTCTCTGGATTCTGGCGCAATCAACGCCAGAGCACGTCTTGGACCAGTATAAAAGGCTCATTTGCGCGATTTTGAAGGGAAAACTCCCTTTCTTCTTCCTCCACCGACCTTCTGCCATTGATGAGCTCCCAAGCTTTATAAACCCTTGTTTATTGACTCAAATCACTTCCTTTAAACACCCAACTTACTAGAAACATGTTGTGAGCCATAATCCTTCATTTAATTCCCTAGAAAACCCCAAATCAGAGAAATCCCTTTCCCAAGGGAAGTTCGTAGAACTCGAGTTCGGAGAGTAATGACGACGATTCACGGACACCCAAGCTAGGGGAGGTGGTCCAGAGGTCTTCCTTGCCATCTTTGAGGTAAGAAACTCGAGTTTCACCGGTTGATTTGTGAGTTGGGGTTTTTGGTGAATAGTGTCTCACTTGAGCTAAAGCTAGAATTAGCCTTGGGTCCTTTAGAAAAGTGTGTTTAGAATGTTATGGTAATGAAGAATTAGCTCTCAGTTGTTGATTTGGTGAACTTTGACTCTTGGCTCTATGTGATGCATGTATAGTTAGTATGCTGAGTTACTTGACTCTGTGGTGACATGCATGAGCCTTGATATTGGTGTTGATATGCTGAGAGGCTTTTGGAACGGTGTCTTGTGTGTGAGAAGAACTGTTCAAGCTTCATTATGAATTCTTAAGTTAATTGGGCTGTATAGAGCTTAAAGCTCATTGTGTTGGCTTGCACCGAGTCTTGTGATGGTTCAAGTGTCTTGATTAAGCTGAGATAGACCACTGAGGGTCTGTGAGATGCTAGTGATTGATGAGCTTGATAAACCTTAAGTTAGAGGACTTAGAGGTTATGGAAAGGAATTGTGTTTTCCTTTCATTCTAATGGTTGAGGACCGTTATTGATTGTTTGTTACATGCCTGATGTAGGGCGTGAGATTTACATTGTGGGTGGTGGTGACCACAAAACCGGGAGGGCCGGTATTGAGCTGAGAGCAGGTAAGCTCATTGTTCTTTGGAATGATTTCCTTTGCTTGTGTGTCACTATTTTATTGAAAGCATGTACATTATGATAAGATGAACACTATGATAGTGTTCTGTGGTTGATGATAAACTAAACACTGTGATAGTGTTATGTTTTGTATTGAAAATAAGATAAATGTTATGATAGTATTGTGTTATGTGATTGTGAAATTCTCTGGCCAGTAGAATATGTTTCTATGGACTCCCTTGGAATGAGTGCCCTTAGAGGATGATCTTCCCTGGGAAGTACCATAGATATCCATCTAAGACCTGAGTGAATAGAGAGTCCTTCACTGGATGATCTTCCTCAGACAGTGGATAAAAGTCCTGAGTGAATGGAGAGTCCTTCACTGGATGATCTTCCTCAGGCAGTGTGTGTGTGAATGGAGTCTTGAGAGAATGTATCACTTGGATAGATGATCTCTCAGACCATGTAATATGTGCATAGAGAAATGTATATGTATGTATATATATATATATATATTGTTACTTTGATGTAATAATCATGTGTTATATTTATGGAAGTGAACCAGGGGGAGGAAAGACCTCCAAAGACCCTGAGTTTACTGAGATTATTATCTCACCCCTGTTGGGACTCACGTTTGCAGGTGATGATCCAGGAATAGTTGATAAATCCCAAGGCAAGAGGCCTGAGTAGAGATAGTTCTTTGATAACCTTAGGCATAGAGTGATGAACATGTTGGCTCAAATTTTGATTATGCCTGTATTTTGTACCCTGAGGGATATTTGTACAGTTTTGAGAAAAATATACTTTGTATATTACAGGAATTCACCACATATGTATATAATGCACAATTGATTTTGTTAATGACGCTTGATGACGTCATTTTGTTTGAAGCTTCCATTTTTATGATATATGATATTTGTTGCGCTATTCTGATATAATAATATGTTAATACACCGGATACATACAGGGTGATACAGATTCAGACTTAGTTTCCACAAATGCCACCATATCTCTTCAACCGGACAAAAGAGCATAGATGGACCATTAATAGACATCAGAATGACACCACGGACTGTGGATGAGTTGAAGATTGCAGCTGAGATAGTGCAGTATCACTTTCTTCCTTCTCATCAAAAGGAATTGATTTGCCACATGCATCCTTCCTGTGAATCAAAACAAATAACAAATTCGAAGGATGTTATAAATTACAACAATGCTTTTTGGTAGCAATTATATTTGCACCTTTTGAACGAATTATTACGTGGATCACTCTCCTTTTTTAAATATAAATAAAAAATTTAAAAGCATCAAATAAACTCTTCATAGAAATAAACGGACGTGCAAATATCATGAAAATGTTTTCGTACTAATAAGCATTTTCCTATAAATTATTTCTCTTACGAATGAGAGTATTCCGTGACCAATAATAGTTATCTTTTGTCCCCATTACCTCATGCCAAACTCAGTAACTCAATTATACAAAAAGAGGGACTTATCATTCAGAGTAGGATATTTAAGAAAACAGGCATGACACGCTAACTTTTTCTTTATCACCTTTTTTTTTTTACAAGTGAATATAGTTCAAGCAAAAAGCAATGCTTAAACAAGAATGCATACCTTTGAGAGATGACAGTCTCCTCAGATAATGCCTTCTCCAACCTCTCTTCAAATGGTGTTGCATGCCAATTTACTTTCTGATCCTGAAAAAAATCAGCAAAAATTGGATGCAAATGCAATATATAGATTCAAACCTCTTTCAAGTAGGAAATTAATAATCATTCTAAGTCATACTTCTTTATACTTATTGGTTGAATTTGGTATGCCGTTACCATCCCACCACTTTGGAGGAGGAGCTTGAGAATCCTCATCCTCGTTCCAGTGAGCTGCAACCATCCCAATGATAGGCCTATCAGCAGGTGTTTTGCGAACCTGATTATAATTGGTCTGCATTCTCTTGTTTCTCTCCTCCAGAATGACAGCTGCAGGCTTCAACCAGGAAGACAAGCTTTCCTCCAACTTACATTCATTTTCACAACACATTTTCTTTAACCCCTTTCCAGGAGTTGAAGTTGTAACTTGAGACCCCTCAACTGATTCACTCTCTTCAAATTTCTTCTGAGAGACATGATCACCAGGGTTGTAAATTGGATACACAAACTGGGACTTAACTCGAGGCTTACCATTTGGCAAGTCTTTTGTTGAAGGGTAAACAGTCCCAGGAGTTTGCATCTCGTCAGATAGCTTCATCGGGGTAGGATTAGGCGATGGTTTATATGTACTCTCATTATTTGGTGAATCTGTTTTTTTCCTATGTCGTCCACCATAATAGATGAGTCACAGGATGATAAATCACTGTTACATTCAAAACGTACAGACTTAGTCCTCCTCTTATTGTAAGTGGTTGATGGCCAAGGTGAAACAGAAGCTGTATTCTTGTCATTCTTATCCAAACTGTAAAGACTCCCTGTCCTAATTCCTTCTGTAGAATCAAGAGTGTCACATTGAATACTTCGCACATTGGAGATACAGCTGCATACCAATATGTAATTTTCAGAAATGGACTAGGAATGACCACAATACATGTGTACAACCAGTGAAAATCCCATAGAAAATTTTCATTAAAAGAAATCTTAGAGAATCAATTTCATCATTTTTTATAGCAACACTTGTTAAAGAACAAACTTTCTTAAACTTTTCCATCATAATGACCTGCAGACCCTGTTGATAAGGTGGCCTTCCCATTGTTCTATGAGTAAGGAACAGAATATCCACCTCCTACGAAATTGACTAAAATGTTACTTGTTCACACCCATAATACAACATTTCCAATAAAAAAAATCTAAAAGGGCAGAAATGAGAATCAGTTTCATCAAGTTTTGAGAGTGACCCTTGTTAACAAACAAATTTTTAATGGTAATGAGCTGCAGCTGTTTCCCATTGTTCTAAGAGTAAGAAACAGAATATCCACTTCCTATGACATTGACTAATATCTTACTTGCTTATATTCATTATTACTCAATATCAGCATGAAAAAGATACAATACAAAGAGATGAATAACCTGCTTGGTGTTTGCTCTAAGGAATCAGTTCTCTTCCCCCCTTCCTCACAACATTTTACAGGAATTGAGGGATTGAAAGGTTGACCATCAGGGTGGGCTTTCTTAAGAGGGGTCCTTGCCCCACCAGCTTTGAGAAACTTAGCCTGCAGAACATGTTGGTCGGATTATATAAACAAATTTTACAAAGCATATGTAAATATGCACCCAACTAAAGTACGAATCAACAACTTAATAAAATTCAAAAGTGACTTTGAAACTTCAAAAAGTGTTTTTTTTTTTTTTTTTTTTGTTGAAAAATCTTGTATAATAATAAAAACATATTCACTCGTGATAAACAGAATTTAACTTGTAAGAATTCAGAAACAAATTAATAGAAACATTCTATCAAGACTATTATTTTTCTACCAACAAGGCATTGCCACATTGGTCATCTTAGATTATCTAGTTGCTGATATTACAAATATTTATGTGCCTGAAACTGAATATATTGGCAATTATATGAAGGGAATAACTAGATATATGGTTCATATAATTGTCATTATTATTATTATTATTATTATTATTATTATTATTGTTATGATTATTATTATTATTATTAT
>PYAF01005246.1:3283840-3331340 GCA_007407185.1 Glycine tomentella | reverse complement strand
CACTACAAACAATATCAATATCATAAAACTCGTTACCCATAAAGATAAAAAAATTTAAAATCATTTGGATGTATCCATGATTCCACATAAAAGTATGCATGATTCCACATTAAAGAAATTTGATGGGTAAGCAAAAAAGTGAAAAATGAGGGAAAGTGAACTGCAGGTCTAATTAATACCCCCTGTTAATATCTTCATCTTCCATGGTTAATCCACCAAAGTTGCTTATATCAGTATCCAGCAGAAAAATAATAGGCAACCCTAACTGCGTGTGTTTCAATTCAGTTTCTATCAGACTCCAAACCCCATAAATATTTATGAAATTTGAACAGGTTAAGTTAGTGATTAAACCAAGATTAATGGGTTAAGATGTACTAAAAGAATAATCACCACACTCCAAAGCCCCTGATGATGCACAAGGCTTTCACTACTATATGGTAGAGAGTCAATTGTACAGTCTCAACCTTACCCCAGGTGCAGAAATCGTTTGAGACTAGAACCTGCCACTACAAAAGGTCACCAAATGACAAGATTACCATTGACAGCATAGAAACCTGGAAGTCAATCTTAGGAATGAAATGAACCACAATTGGAGTAGACAGAATTCCTGAAGAAACCTTCATAGACTATAAAACACTAGGCACTCTTTTTTGGTGCCAGGAACAGGAAGAGTAATAAATCAACCATGACCCCACAATTTAAAATCATCAATAAGTAGATTTAGTTAAATGACCACTGAATCAGTATGCCATAAATATGACTGAAACTACAAACTCCCTCTATGGCTCTACCCCAAAACATACACAACTCAAAATCAAGGTCAATCATAGACCGTAGAACTAGGAAAAGAAATAAATCAACCACGATACCACAATTCAAAATCACCAGTAAGAGGATTTAGCTAAACGACCCCTGAATCAGTATGCTATAAATGTAACTCAAACTCCAAACTCCTGAAGCCCAAAACTGAAATCTTCAAACACAAAATGCAAAATCGAGGTCGATCATAGCAATCTGACGAACAACAACTGAACAATTGAAAAAGTTAAGAGCCAGCAGAAACCTTTACAATCTACAACACGACATCCAGGTGATCAACGCGCCCTCTATACACCTCCATAAGCCCCGGCACCACATCCTTTGCAGGCCATCCCGTATCCTTAACCAAGAACCTCATTGTCCTCATAACCTTATCCTCTGACATCAGCATACATTGAGGCTTTGTTTGGGAGAGGGATTTTAGAGAGGAAGGGAGGGAAGAGAAAGGTTTAAGTAGAGATACCTCCTTGTTTGGGAGTTTTAACTTTTGAGGGAAAGGATTTAAGGATTTTTAAAACTCTTCTGAAATCCTCCAAAGCATACAAATTATAGTTCACCCGTGTTTTAGAAGGAAAAGTAATAAAATTATAATCCTATCACAACCAGTGTTAATAAAATTACTATTTTATTCTAGTCAATGTTAATAAAACACCAAAATACAAAACATTGAATCACAATTAAAGGACAAAATTATAAAAATATCTTATTAATTCTCCATTTCCTTCTCTTGATATATTTTTAACTTCCAAACAAGGAAGAAAGAATTTTTCTCATTTTCCTCCCTTTCCTTCCCTTAAATCTCTCTCTTTCCCTTCTCCTCCTAACTCTCAAACAAAGCTTGAGGGTACCTCCTGAAGGCACAAAGACACATCTCATTAGACCAACCCCACCTCTCATAAACCTCCAACCTCTTCTCCCACACTTCCTTACTAGTCCCCACCACCACCGTTACCGCGTCCAAAAACACGGTCTTCACCGGATTAGATGAAAAACAGGAGCTTGGCCAGAGTGGCCTTTTCGGGCTTCATCTTGAGGATTATGGGGAGGCGTTTGACGAGGAGGGACAACTGGGGTTCGGAGAATCCGAAGTTTTTGAGGTGTTTAAGGACGGCGTTGGGTTGTTCGGGGGATTTGAGATGGGCCCTTTTGGAGAGCTTGAGGGCCAACGCGGGAGAGAGGTTGCAGGTGTTGATGAGGTAGGAGAGGCTGAAGTTTGGGTCTTTGGTTTGGGATTGGGATTTGGAAGAAAAGGGGTTGATGAAAATGGAGGGTTGTTGTTGTTGAAGTAAAGAAGAGAAATGGGTTAGTGTTGAAATGAGAGATCTTTGCGTAAGCAAGGTTAGCATCATTTTTTGGTTGAGTAGGTTTCAGCTTTCAGATGCATGGTGTTTGCTGAGCTCCATAATACATTAACAGAGGAGTGTGTTTTTAACATTTTTTATTGGGAATGTACATTAATAATTAAAAAATAAATAACTAGATTTGTAATAATTTTTTAACGTTGAAAATAATGATTAAAATGTTATTATAATATATTAACGAAGCAAAATGCATAGACTGTAAATTAAACTAACTTTATTTAGTTTTTAATTAAATAAAAACATCATTATTTGGATTCTTTTCTCTTTCCTCTTATTCCAAATTGCACTAGAAAGAGAGTTGAAATGAGTTTTCAAAGTGGAAAAGAAGTTGTTAGTTTGGAAATGAGAAATTTGTGTTTATGCATAATTTATGGTTACCTTCAACTTATAGTGAATATTTAAGTGCATGTTTGAATTTCATTTGTAGACCTTAAAAATATTTTTATTCAAAGTAATATTTTTCTTTTTTATTTTGTACGTTTGGGATTTGCAAAAGCACTTTTCATGTTTTATTTAAATATGACTTATATTAATAACGGATAAGAAATAAGCTAGTTCAACATATTTTTTATTTAATAACAATTCGATCTTTTTAACTAAGATTTTAGATTTAAGTTTTATGATAAAAAAAATATAATTAAATATAAAGAATTCATTATCAAGTTTTCCCATAAAAATTAATCATTAATAAAATTTATGAATATTCTGCATCAATCCCATGAGTACCAAAAAGAAAAGTTTATTTTATTCTTAAAGCAATAATTTCTTTGTTTTTATTTATACATTGAAATTCAAAAGTATATATTTGAATTCGGATAAATCTTTTCCCATTTTTTATCCAAACATAACTAAAGTCGGCAGAGTTAAGGGACTTTTTTTCACATTCATGAATAGTTTTCCAATTATTTCAAGATCACTTTATTAATAAAGATGAAATTATTGAAAATGTTTTCACAAAAATACTTTCCCAAAAAAACATGATCGCTTTATAAAAAATAGTGTGGTTCGAGTCGAACTGTTTATATAAAATGGTTAGTTTTTTTCTTTTTAAGAAAATAAGTTTTTTGAATGGCCCTAATTGAGAGTTTTTTCAAAGTTTCGTTGGAACTTAAATAATTGTCACAACCCAATAGCCTGTATCTTTTTCAGAGCCAGTCTATTAAATCACTCAAGGTTTAGACTATTATTCCAAATAGGGGTTCCAACATTCCTATAAGCACATTTTAAAGGTTCAAAATTGAGTTACATAGTTCAAACATTTCGAGAGGCTATAAGTGTTGTGTGTAAATATACAGTTTGGAAAGAAAGGCATCAGATAGAATTCTCAATGCATAGTTCAAGCTTGCAAGTTCTTGAAAACAAGAAATAATAGAAACGAATTTCGTTATATTGCAACAACAAAAATATGAGTAATCAAAGTGTATAAACCAACATGTGATTCCGGAAAAGAAAACAATCAGTTCTTTTAAATCTCTAAAAGATTATATAAGAGAAATTTTATAAATTAATTATTAATTAATTAATAAAAAACTATTTTAACTTATACAAAAATTCATCTTATTTTCTTTTTATTTTATTTTCTTAAAAATGCAAAGTTATCCAAACATACCTATATTTACATTATATATATATATCAGATTACAACCATTGCTCAAATCACAAGATTTTGCATTCATTGTGGTCAACAACAATAATTACAACACCATATTCTCAACATAACAGGATGGCCATCACAACTACATAAGCAATTTTTTTATTTTTTATTTTTTTGTTAGGGAATACTTGAGAAGGCTACAATATATTCCGATCATACACATCAAGTCCATCGACAATATACCAGAAGGAATCAGAAATAAGTTATATATATATCTGTAGTCAACAAAACACTTTGGAGAAAACACAGGAAATATTAGTAGGCATAAACACAGGAAACACAGGAGAAGCCGTAGTTGTTGAGAAGATCAAGAACAGCATTTGGGCCACGTGGGTTTTTCAAATTAACTCTGTTGGAGAGTTCCTTGGCCAGTTTCGGGGACACCCCACATGAGTTAATGAAGTAAGACACAGTAAAGGTGTCACATTTGTGGCGGTTTGCATCTGATTCAGAATCAGAAGAGGTTCATGAAGTGAATGAATTGAAGAAAGAAAGGAAAGCATTGTGTTTGTGTTGCAGAAGAGAACCCAATTGGATTTGGGTAGTGTAGTAGCGTGTAAATGATGATGATGATGATGATGCAGTTAATCTTGCAATGAGAAGAAAAGTAGGCATCATTTTTACTCACTTACAGATTTGAAGGCTCCACTATGAGTTTCAGACCACTGGCATTAGCATAGCACATGAAAATAGGGTATGCGGTTCAGCGGTTCAGCGCTTCAACCACTTACTCTTCGTTGCAAAGAATTTTGGCAATGTTATACTTGCAAAGCACAGCGTTTGCGGTAGGGATTTTGGGAATGTGAGAACTGAGAAACGAGAAACGCCAATATAGGATACAAGAACTAGGAACACTGACATTATTTGGTAAGAAAAATGAAAATTGGGAAGAACAATATTCGTTTCTCTTTTCATTTATTTTATTTATTGATTTGTACTTAAAATAAATAGAATAAATACTTAATTATAATAATTTAATTTTGAAGAGCTTTTTCTTATATTTTTAGTATTAACATTTTTTTATGCTATAAAAAAGCATTATTTGTATTTTATCAGCAAAAACGGAAAAATTGTTTGTATTTGTTATTATTCTTTTTCTTTTACTGGAATTTGTTATTGTTTGTATCACTTGTCTTTATGCATATGCCATAGAGGTAGTTGTTTTCGTATATTATTTGGTTAAATTGATTTCCAAGTCTCAGTTTTTATCAAATTTTCAATAAGTTTTTGAACTTATTTCTAATTGAGTCCTTGAGTTTTTATATTTTTTAATTGAATCATCCCATTTAATAATTGTTATGAAAAATTAAACACAAACACATTATTAGGTACGGACAGTGAACTAATTCTTGTAGGGTATGTTTTAAGCACATTAGAGTAACTTGTGAGCGTTTTACTGTAGTTTTACAGGTTAATTCAACCCAAGTCTTGCTTCATAAGTCACTCACACTTGATTAACTCTAGAAGATTAAAACTTCTACTGGTCAATTTAATATTATATAATATTTTAATCAATAAAATAATAAAAAGTTATAAAAATCATGATATAAAAATTCTAAAATACTATTAATGACTAAATTATATCTTATAAGATTAAAAATTAATAATAATAATTAACAAAATAACTTGTATCTACACGTAGTCCTTAAATATGTATTTTTATTTATCTTAAAATAATTTTATATTAAATTAAAAAAGATAATAAAAAAATACCAGCTCAAACCGATTTTCACTAGTTCTAATTGATTTTGGACTAGTTAGAGACTGATTCTTATTGGTTCTAAGAAGAGATAGGTTTTTTGGTATTAATGATCGGGTCATTAAACTAGTTTCTAGTCAAATTGATCCAATTGACTGAAATTCTGTTCCGATTTTAAAAACAATGAAAATTCTCAACTCCATCTCCCTTGAGTGGTACACCACTCATTTTTAATTACAGTGGCTTGCATTTTTTGCATCTTGGATTTGTTTC
This sequence comes from Glycine tomentella, assembly GCA_007407185.1. Lineage (NCBI taxonomy): Eukaryota > Viridiplantae > Streptophyta > Magnoliopsida > Fabales > Fabaceae > Glycine > Glycine tomentella. The sequence continues at coordinate 3,325,534 of PYAF01005246.1, read as the reverse complement.
ACTCAGGTCTAGGTTAGTAGGTTAACTCTTGATTAAGGGTGTTTGTGTATAGATTTGGATTCGTTTTGAGTTAAAAAAAAAAAAAAAAAAGGTACTAGGTTGTTTGGTTCAAGTTTGTGGTTCATTCAGTCCAAAAGAAAGTACAAAATTCACAAAGAAAGACACAATAGGTTAATAATGAACAACATCTAAGAGCACATACTCAACCTGAGTAAATCATACGAACCAACAGAAACTCCTTGTGAACCTTTCAAACTTATGATAGACAATCATGCACTTGAATCAGCTCAGATCAAGCAAACTACCAGTATACACAAAAATAGCACTGCACGATCCATAGTATACACAAAACACTCAATGTAAAAAAAAAAAAAAATAAGAACATAGTAGCTACCAATCTTTCCCAGCGTGTTACTTGATAAAAATTATATCAATGTATAACGTATCATATATATACAATTCAAAAGTGAGAAAAAGGAGCCAATACTATCCAAAGATACAAGGTTTCGTCTTGATGGGGCGTCAAAATATACTTGTCATTTTGATTTGACTACGTGAAGAAAAGAAAGTTTCTATGAATGAATCAAAGCCTCCAAAATGCATCTCCATCAGAGTAAACTACTTGGGGTCTAGAAAATTTCATGTTAATCACCTATAGAATCGACAAAATTATGCCCAAAATTTACCTAAAAAACGCATAGCATTGTGTATAAAGCACCAGAGTAATAATAATATGACCTAATCAGCATATTTGAGCAAATATGGAATGTTCCTCTTATAAAATTTGACTTGCAATCAATCTCTCGCAAGTCGCAATTCTTTTCCTTCTCTTTTAATTGTATTTTGAGGGCCAAAGACTCCATCACAAATATGGTCTTCATAAGTACAAAAATTACTAGGAAGGATTATGGGAGAATTATCAGTTCCAAATAAAGGGCAGTTGGAAACACTAGAATCAGCACAGGACCAAAGTCATTAGAATAGGACCAACAGTTTGCCTTGTATTTCACACAGAAAGCTGCTGACCTTATTTGGTCAGCTTCAACACTCAGGATTCAATGGGTTAACATCCTGATTCCTGACCCATGACACCTGTGACAGACGCAGCCCCCCTTTGCTAAATAAAGTCCTGAAATATTAAGAAAATGAAATTGCACCCATGCCATCAGCTATAGCTTTTGGCTTAATGGAAAGGGCTTGATCCAACTAGACAAAGATACCAAAACTACAATTTTTTTACATAAAAGTTTATGCTACTGATCCCTTCGTACATTTACCAAAATCTTAATTACTAATGCAGGCTTTGATTACCATTTACCAAAACTATGTATACATAACCTTCCCCTACTTCTTAGTTATTCCCACAAATAATCGAAAATTCTGTTTGGAATGAAAGACAGAAGGAAAGAATTCCCCTTCTAAGTGTTTCCCCTTTCTTCCATCTCAGTTCTCAAAGGATTTTAATAAAATGCCCCAGTTTAAGCTAATTTCATACTTCTACAAATTTAACTGCTGAACTATTCTATCAAACTACTCCCTGGTCCTATCAGAATCATAAGATTACCAGCAGTTGACTAAAGTTCAAATCTAAATATATCCATGACTCCACATACATGTATGCACTAACAGGTTATAGGGACAGTTTTATGATGAAGGGGATACATGATAATAAGATGTCTTAATAGAACTCATTCATTAAATAATAAAAATGGTTAATGGTAGTACAGCTAAATACAATTTTGATTCCATAGAAATAAACTTTGGTTAATGATCCCCTCTGCACACTCCTACAAATAAGAGGCTTCTTCAAAGACATGCAATATAGTTTATGGTAGTTTGAAGTGTAGACATGCCTATCACATGTCACATTTGTTTAAAATGAAAAGTAGTAATGGTTATGTGATAACAGAACAAACCTCAGAGATGAAACAAATGTTTCCCATAATAGATAAATAAATACATTTAAATCAAAACATGTAGCGATAAAGAAACATTTCATTGGATTTACCCAACCAACTAAACAAAGGCCACATCTTTTAATCTGTTGTCTGGTATCAACAGAAATAAATAAACCAAGATACTGAAAGTGAAAATCATAAGTAAATTTATACACTTGATTATAAAATCAATATGTTGCAAATCTGACAAAAAGTCCCTCTACCAAGGAAAAGCAAATCATAAAATGTTGATATAAAAAGTAAAAGTAAATGAAACTCAAAGTTCAATTTAGCACTCAAATAGAGAAGTTGCAAGTTACGACTATAGCCTGCAAAAACCTTCAGAGACTATACTACATTCTGATGATTGATCAAACCTTTGTAGACATCTGATAAAAGAGGCAAATCATCCTGAAATTTGATGACAAATTTCTTCTAAAAGTTTTCCTCAGTTAAGCACATAAAGGAACTGAAGTGCAATATTTTCTTAAGCAGACCTTTTGAATGCAAGATTTTAATTACTGAGAATCTAGGGATAATCCTCTTCTCAAAGCTGCAGGCTAGAACCAGAGGATAATCAGCAATATCTTCTGATGGCAAACCCATATCCTTCACTAGGAAACTCATTTTTTTTGTATATGTCTCTTTTGACAACACCATAAAATTGGGAAAATTGACAATTGCTCAAAAAGCCATTTCGTGGCTCCATCCCTACCTCTCATAAAGCTCAAATTTTGAATCCCACACTGATTTACTAGTAGTTAAAAGCACATGGACAACTTTCATAAAAGTCATTTTCAAAGGATCACACCCGATTTCCTTGGCTTTGTTGACAGCTTCCACAAATTTGGAATGCTTCATATATGCTACACCTGTAAAATGAACCATCAAGAGAGAGATGGAAGCTTGAGGCACACTAGATTGCCTCAGAACCTTAATGTTTGGAACCAAGTGATTCATCATGTCACCATTTGTAAAATCAGATAGGGCATTTTTCAAAGCTGTAACAGCTGCCCCATCATCACAAACTACACTCTTTAGGATCTCATCACGAGGGATGAGACATTTCTCCAAGCTACTAAACAAGATATCACGGTTAGCAATTAGGATTTATGTTAGGCATGTCAGTGTTGGAAACCCCAATAGAACGGAAGAACTTGAGTTTAGGCAAAAGGGTATTCTCTACATCCTCAAGAAGCACCAAAGGGTGTTTCTTCACAAGTTTTGCAACCTGGATTTTGTCAAACCCATAGTTGTTGAGAAGATCAATAACAGAATTTGGGCCGTGTGGGGTTTTCAAATTGACCCTGTTGGAGAGTTCCTTGGCTTTTCTTGGGGACACCCCAAATGAGTTGATGAGGTAAGACACAGTAAAGGCGTCACCTTTGTGGCGGTTTTCATCTGATTCAGAATCAGAAGAGGTTCCTGAAGTGAATGAATTGAAGAATAAAAGTGAAGCAGTGTGTTTGTGTTGCAACAGAGAACCCAATGGGATATGGGTGCTCCTGTAGCGTGTGGATGATGATGACGCAGTTAATCTTGCAATGAGAAGAAAATTACGCACCATTTACTCACTCTAAGATTTGAATGCCTCCACTCTGAGGCACCTTGAGATGTCTGCTAGGAACAAGTAATGTTTGGTGTTTCACAGCATAGCACGTGAAAATAGCAGGGTATGCGTTTCAACGCTGCAAACCTGCAACCACTTCCTCTTCTCTCGAGTCTTGACAATGTCTTGTTTTCTTTTTACGATTCTTTACAATGTTATTAAGAGGAACAAATCAATATCTGTATCTTCTCTTTCTCTGACCTTCTACGTAGTGTTAGGTTTAATTATACTTCATTGTATTTGAAATAAAAGTTTCAAAAATTTAAGTGGGTCTTACAATTTTATATTTATTGTAATTTAAATATTTTATCTCTCTTCTATTTTAATTTATTTTTTATATTTTTTTCATTTCTTTAAATCAAACGAATCTTATATGTTACTTTAGTGTTCTATGTTTTAGTACTTTTTTGTTTTAATACGTTAAATTTTAAAATTTACTTTTTTATCTTTTATGTTTTCGAAAATTCTATTTTGGTCCATTCTTTCATTTTTGGTAAAAAAATATTAGTGTTTTATTAATTATTGAATTTTGAAATAATTAATTAAAAATAATAACATCTAAAAATCTTCACTATGTAATTAACATATATGTTGTCCGATTAGATCATTTTTGTTTGGATAATGAATGTAATTCTTTAAAAAATGACACAGTGATAGTTTTTAACTAGTATTATTTTAAATTAATTATTTTCAAAATTTTAAAACTAATGAAACACTGATATTTTTAACAAAATAAAATAAAAAATTAAAATAAAATTTTCAAAAATATAAATGACCAAAATAAAAACTTTTAAAACTTAATCTACCAAAACAAAAATACTAAAAATATAAAGGGTCAAAAATGACATTTAGCCTAATCTATAGAACTTAGGAACAACTAAATTTTCAAACACTATTTTGTACTATATTAGTTCCTATATATAAGATCTTTTCTTTCTCCGACTTTTTATACTATGTATAATCTAGGGCCAACTAACTTTTTGAATTTAATGATACATTCGTCGCTTAATTATTTAAAACACAGCAATCATGCCCTTTTCGTCCAATTGCTAACATTGACTATTACTTGAAATTAAAAATTATAATAAAAAATAAAAAATAAAAAATATCCTCTCGTCTTCTCACATGAGGTTGTTCTTTGGAGGAACAAAGAGGTCACCATTTTTTAGGTATGAGAAGAATGAGGTTGTGATAGAGGAGATGTGGTACGATGGTGGTAATTAGGACTCCATGAAGCACGACGTGGTAATTGGGAGTTGACAGATCAAGGACTCCAAGAAGCACAGTGGCGCAAAATGATGACAATGTTGACGATGGTAACTACCATTGAAACGACAACGAAGATGATGATGTCCACTAAGACTTCTCTACCAAACACTTTGGGAATCTGAGATCTGGGAACTGAATTTGAGCCCTATTTGAAATTTGAACCAAATCATGTTGCAGGTTTCGTCAAATTGAATTTTGGATATGGGAATTGCCTTATACAAAATTGTTTAAGCAATTGATTTGAAAATAAAACATATTATTACATCAATTGTATTGACAACCAATTAAAATTGCCAATTTCTATCAAATAAATAAACAAATGTGACGATAAGGTCATGATTATAATGTTTTAAACAATTGGGGATCCAATTGAACCTTAAAATATGATTATGGACCATTTGTATAATTAATCCTTTATAAACATTGAAATGATGCTTGTTCCTTCTTATAAGATTTAATTTATTATGTGTCTTGTATTAGATTAAATTTATGTATATTTAAAAGAGAAAAATATTAATGAAAATGAATTTTTTGAAAAGTATATAAATTTAGGATATAATTATTTTTTCAATTAAATTAATCATTTTTAATATGAATAAATTAAATTATTAGATCTTATAAATAAAAACATTATTTATCGGGATTCCATTATTTTACTAAATTATGGTCTTAATGAGTTTTGGGCTTCCCCCATTTATGTAGACCTGTTTTACAATTTGGGGGCGTGTTATTGGCAACCCCACCTTGGTTATTTAAACTTCCAGGAATTGGTGTTTTTTGTTGTTGACAACAATGCTCTGAGTATTAGTAGGCAACAAAAACTTGTTTTCAATGTGTAAGATTTTTCTGTGTCCCCTATTATACAACGGAAATAAGTTTTTACTTTCTATTGTGCACTAGCATTGAATTACATAATGGAAACAAGTTTATATTGTTTAATCGAGTGCTAAAACACAGGAAAAATTGTTTTAATTGTGTAATAATTGAGGAAAATTTTAATTTGTAATTTGATTTTTTTTTAGAAATAAAACTCTTTTAATATAATTTTTTCTTGTTCACTATCTTTTAACTCATAAGAAATTAAATAATTTATTGAATGTTTTATTTTATCTAAGAAATTGTGAATAAAAACATTTTCATGAAAGTTAGAAGAGGAATACATTTAACTCAAAGGATGGATATTCAAACAAAAAGATCGACAAACTCAAAGGATGAATAATTTACCTTGAATCATGTTAAAATTTAAATTAATTGAAAAAATTGTGCTATAATTGAAAATGTGAATTTGATCGGCGTTGGAATTGCCGATATGAAGTGCATTTGATGGAAAATGAAAGTCATGAGTACAAATAAATGAATAATTGATGAATGTATTTTCCTTTATGAACTCAAAGAGGCTTAATTTTTTTTTTTTTACTTTTTAATATGATATAAAATATATTTTTTATAATAATTTAAAATTGTATTTAAGATAATAGTTTCAGAAGATAATAAAAGTCATTATATATATATATGTATATATCATAAAAATAATTCAATTAAGGAATTGTATTTTTTTAAAACAAAAATATATTTTACTGCATTAATGACATTGAAATTAAATAATCAAATGCTTCTTGAAATATTAAAAAAAAATAAAGAACTGTTTCTTTAACTTTAATCGAAGATATTTTATTACATTTCATTTTCAAATATTTATTAAAAATAATTTATGTATAAATTTAAATTAAATAACTATTATAATTTACACCAAACATAAAAGGTTTCATGTATCGCAAGGGTAAAAATATTAGTACAATACAATTGCTGAAGCTACCCTCAAAATGCACAACATTTCCAATAAGGATTTTGGGACTGTCGAAAATAGAAAATAAACTATCAATTCGGTTCCTAAAATATCACCCTCTATCTTCTTAAATAGTTCATAAACTAATAAAATCATATACGTAGTCTCTAGAGAATGCAATTGATCATTTTTTTTAAAAGCTAATAATAATTGCACAATTAGTTGTAAGATAACCATTTGTTAAATGAATGTATCATAATAAGAGTCCATCCTTCCTTGTGCATAATCTAACTAATAAGAGTCCATCCTTCCTTGTGCATAATCTAAATCTCCAGCTTAATCTCTTTTCAAGACCAGTTTTCTCAAAATCAAAAGGTTTTTCTATTTTTTTCTTCTTGAAACAAAAATTGGCGATGTCTCTTTTTATGTATATATAATATATAATATACATTATAATAAAAATTCAGGTACCTCTTTCATAATGCTCATTGTGAAACGTTATAGGCTTAATTACAGCTTATGCAAAATCTTTTGGTAGGGCACAAGTGAATGTTTAAACATCCTTTTTCATTTACAGATTCTGAAAATATTCTATGTTAAAGATAGGATTTAATTTGTTGATAGAATTTAGTTTGTTGAAATATTGTTGCAAATTGGATAGGATTGATTTGTTTAGTTGTTTAGATTTATAGAATTTGTTACCGATTTTTAAGTTAGTACTGTTATTGATAATTGTGTAAATACCTCAGTTAAAGAGGAGAATATTAATAAAAAGGTGATATATTTCCAAGATTACATGTTATCTGGAACCTAAAATTTTTGGTTGCCCTGCATTTGTTCATATCCCAAAAATTCTACGTACCAAACTTGATCCTTGTGCTAAGAAATGTATATTTGTGGGCTACTCTGACTCGCAAAAGGGCTACCGCTGTTTTGATCCTAAAACCCACAAGATGTATGTCACACTTGAAGTCTCTTTTCATGAATCCGAAGCTTACTATTCATGAGGAGTTTCCTCTTCTTCTTCTTCTTTGGGGGAGATACCTAATACTCGACAAGAAGAATTTTTTTGGTATTCTACTTCTATTCCTATCCCTTCCTCTACAAATACTAATGGTCTTCAAAATCCTCCTTTACATGAGACACCAAATATATCCCACATACCTGAGACCCCGTCCTTGGAAACATCTGAAACACATTATGAATCCGGTGCCATTGAAACCACTTCTGCCCAAAATATAGATCCTTTACCTTCGGATATTACACATATTAGACGATCAGAGAGGGCAAACAAAGGCATTCCAAAGACCACTTATGAACCGAATCTGAAAGTGAAAGGGAAATATCCCATTAGCAATTATGTGTCATCCCATAGGTTATCTGAATCATATGCTTTAACAATTGATCAATTATCTATTGTACAAATTCCTAATAGTGTGCAGGAAGCATTGGAAGATCCTAAATGGAAGCAAGCTATGAACACTGAAATGGAAGCACTTCAGAAAAATAACACTTGGAGTCTGACATCTCTACCGGAAAGGAAGAAGACAATTGGTTGCAAATGGGTTTATACTGTGAAACTAAGGGCATATGGAAGCATTGACAAGTACAAGGCAAGACTTGTAGCAAAGGGATTTACGCAAAGATATGGAGTAGATTATCAAGAGACATTTGCTCCGGTGGCAAAGCTAAATACCATTAGAATACTAATCTCTATAGCAGCAAACCGAGACTGGCCCTTAAAACAATTTGATGTGAAGAACGCCTTCTTAAATGGTGATCTAGAAGAGGAAGTTTACATGGAGGTACCTCCAAGAGTAAAGACAACACATTCAAAACAGAATTTGTAAATTGGAAAAGACACTTTATGGTCTTAAACAATCACCAAGAGCATGGTTTAGTAGGCTCTCTTTAGCAATGAAAAAGTTTGGGTATCAACAAAGCAACTCAGATCATACTCTGTTTATTAAGCATAACAAAGGGAAAGTGGCAATACTTATTGTTTATGTAGATGATATGGTGTTGATTGGGGATGATCTAGAAGAAATGAAGTCTCTGGAAAGGAAGTTGGCTGCTAAATTTGAGATGAAGGATCTTGGTCCACTGAAATATTTTCTTGGAATAGAAATTTCAAGGTCTAAACAAGGAATCTTCTTATCTCAAAGAAAATATATTTTGGATCTTCTCTCTAAGACTGGATTATTGGGCAGCAAGCGAACAGAAACTCCAATGGAGATGAATCACTCACTTGGTGTCTATCCGAATCAGAATGATGCAGATAAAGGCAGATATCAAAGGTTGGTAGGTAAATTAATATATATGTCACACACTAGACCTGATATTGCATATTCTGTAAGCATTGTAAGCAGATTTATACATTCCCCTAGTGAGGAACATATGAAAGCCGTGTACCGAATTCTTAGATATCTCAAAGGAACTCCAGGAAAAAGGTTTCTTTTTTCAAAAAATAATAGACCATGCATTGAAGGTTATACAGACTCAGATTGGGCTGGTGATAAGACTACAAGGCAATCAACTTCTGGGTACTTAACCTTTATAAAAGGAAATTTAGTCACATGGAGGAGCAAGAAACAAAAGGTAGTGGCTAGGTCAAGTGCTGAAGCTGAATTCAGAGGTATGGCTTATGGTGTCTGTGAACTGTTATGGATTAAAAATATATTAGCTGAATTGGGAATTATATATAGTCAACCAATGAATCTTTTCTGTGATAACAAAGCTGCGATAGAAATAGCACACAACCCAGTTCAGCATGACATGACTAAGCATGTTGAAATAGATAGACATTTTATAAAAGAGAAGCTCAAAAATCATATAATTGAAATTCCCCATGTAAGGTCTCAAGAACAACTTGCTGATGTATTGACTAAAGTTGTCTCAGGAAAAGCTTTTGAAGAAGCCATTAACAAGTTAGGTATGATAGATATTCATGCACCAACTTAAGGGGGAGTGTTAAAGATAGGATTTAATTTGTTGATAGAATTTAGTTTGTTGAAATATTGTTGCAAATTGGATAGGATTGATTTGTTTAGTTGTTTAGATTTATAGAATTTGTTATCGATTTTTAAGTTAGTACTGTTATTGATAATTGTATAAATACCTCAGTTAAAGAGGAGAATATTAATAAAAAGGTTATATATTTCCAGGATTAGAATTTTACATTCTAGAATTTAAGACTTTTTAATTCATGAATGCTAAAATGAGCAACAAATACAATTAAAGTAAGAAATTTGCTGTTGTCATACCATTATAGTTCATTATTAGAAGTTAGAACTATGTAATAGGCGATGCAAGAAATAGTGAGTAAAAGCTAACAGTCTTTTCCAGCATGGTACTTAATACAATCATACACTTTAGAGGCTAGAAAAGGAGTCAATACTATTCAAAGAAAACAAATGTTTCACTGTGAAAGGGAGTGACAAAATAAACTTGTTATTTTGATTTAACTATGTCATTTTGCTATTATCCATATTTAAATCACCCATAGGAATGATAAAATTATTCTCATAATTAGCTGATAAAACTAACAGAATTGTATAGCAGGCATCAAGGGTAAAAGTATTACCTAATCAGCATATTTTAGTAACCATGGAAAGCTCCTCTGCTTAAACTTGATAAGCAAACAAACTCTCACAGATCACAATCCTTTCCTCTTTCTCTATTTAAATTTGAAAGACCAAGGCCAAACAAACCATCACAGAAATGGTCCTCATAGGTACAAAATTTACCGAGTAGAAATTATTACACGAGTAATATCAGTATTCAGTTCCAAATAAAGCTACAGTAGGAAAATATTAGGCATCAACATAGGGCCAATATTAGCATCAAGTTTACCTTGCACTTCACATACACATAGGTGTTGGCCTTATTTGGTCAGCATCTCGCTATGAATTCAATGGATCTAACATCCAGATTTCGGAACCATGATTCATAATAGGGGCAGCCTGTTGTTGGACCATCAATTAGAGGAAAAAACTTTATACACTAGGCAAACAACTAATACACCCAGAATTTTATTTAAATGCCAATAATACCCTCCATTGTTTATAACAGAAGCTGAGCATAGTTTTTTGGTTTCCATGAACGACTTGAAGCTTTGGTTGAGTGCATTGTGAGTGGAAGGTGTTGGTTTTGGTCGTTTTGGCTGGTGTTGTTTGCCTTTGCCGCTATTGGGTGGGTCAGAGTCGCAGACAGTGGTGGTGTAGCTGTCGGTGAAGATAAGTTGAGTTTTTTAGCAAATACGGATTCGATAATCCGTATACAATTTATGGATTAGGTAATCCGTACATTAATGTAGGCTGGATTGATCCGTATGAGATATATAGATTGGTTGATTTGTATGCTACATACGGATTACCTAATCCGTATGTAGCAAATAGATTAGCCAATCCGTATGTAGCATACGGATTAGCCTATCCGTATGGCTCATACGGATTACGTAATCCGTATGTAGCATATGGATCAACCAATCTGTATGTCTCATACGGATTACTCAATCCGTATGAACCATACGGATTAGGCAATCCATATGATCCATACGGATTGAGTAATCCGTACGATATAAAAAAATTTTAATTTTTAAAAATTGATTTTTATTATTAATAAAAAAAGCTGGTAACAATATATTGTTGTATTTTGTAATTTTGCATGTTGAAAATAAATGTATAACATGTGGTTGATAATGTGGTTATAATGTTGTTAATTATAATTATGTTTTTGTGTTGTGACTTATGTAAGTGTGTTGTCATTTGTGAAGATGAACAACGATGAGTGGATGTATGATAGTACAATGTCTCAAGACATTGATATGAATGAAGAGATCGGATATGAACCTAGTGCATTTGAAAATACTGATTGTTCAGTCGATTGTTCTGCAGCGTTCAATACTTGTGAGATATGTATATTATTTTTAAATTGGTTAATGTTTATAAGAGAAAGTGATTTATGAAACTTAAACCTGATTATCGATTTGTGTAGGTGTTCCCTTCTCGTGAGGATGTATTAAAATGGACTAGAACTATTGCAATTGACAATGGTTTTGTAGCCGTGATAATGAAGTCAGACATGCATACTGAAAAGAAGGGAAGAACATCATTTGTTTTAATTGGTTATGAGAGAAGTGGAAAGTATAGAGCATTCAACAAAACATGGTACCTACAATGACTAGCACTAGAAAATGCAATTGTCCGTTTAAATTGCGAGCTAAACCAGTACCGGGAGGTGAAGGGTGGATGGTGAAATTATTGTGTGGCACTCATAATCATGCTTTGGGAAAGTCATTATGTGGACACCCATATGCTGGTCGACTGACAGAGGAAGAGAAGGTTGTAGTGCATGATATGACACGATCGATGGTCAAGCCTAAGAATATTCTCCTAACTTTGAAAGACCATAATCCCAATAATTATACATCTTTGAAGCAAGTGATGAATGCAAGATATACATATCATATGTGTATCATAGAAGGTAATACTGAATTGCAACACTTGATGAAGCTTCTTGAATGTGATATGTATATTCATTGGCATAGAGTAAAGGATGAAAATGTCATACGTGACCTATTTTGGACACATCCAGATGCAATGAAGTTGAGCAATGCATATAATGCTATTTTCTTGATAGACAACACATACAAAAAAAACAGGTATAGACTTCCGTTAGTGGACATTGTTGGTGTCACTCCTATTGGGAAGACGCTCTCAGCTGTATTTGCTTTATTAGAAGTTGAACGTGTAGACAATGTTGTTTGGGCACTAGAACGTTTTAGGGACATATTTATTAAAAGTGAATTTTTCCCAAAGGTTATTGTTACTGATAAAGATTTAGTCTTGATGAATGCAGTTACAACGGTGTTCCCTATGTGTACTAATTTACTTTGTCGGTTCCACATTGAAAAGAATGTGAAGACAAAATGTAAAACTTTTATCCGACAGAGTAACGCATGAGACTATGTGATGGAAGCTTGGGGAAGTCTTGTGGATTGTGCTAATGAGAATGAATTTGGTGATTGTATTGCAAAGTTTGACATTGTGTGTTCTCCATGGCCAGCGTTTGTTGATTACGTCAAAAACACATGGCTTAATTCACACAAAGAAAAATTCATTACAGCATGGACCAAACAAATGATGCATTTGGTAACACAACAACTAACAGGTTAACAAATGTTTATGTTTTTTTAAGTTTTTGCTTTTATATTCTCGATGTAGGGGGATAGTTTTTGACTGTTACCATTGGATTGCAGGGTCGAGTCTACACATTGGGCATTGAAGAGACTATTGCAGAATAGCCTTGGCGACCTTTGTAGTGTATGGGATGCAATGCACAACATGCTGACCTGGCAACATACTGACATTAGGGCATCATTGGAGAGAAGCACACATGTGGTGGATCATGTGTTTAAAGTAACACTGTATAAAAGACTAATTGGAATGGTGTCCAGGTATGCATTAAATCAAATAGCTGCTGAGTATGAGCGAGTCCATTATGCAGGCAAAAACAAAAGTCATTGTGGATGTGTTATGAGAACTACGCATGAACTGCCTTATGCATGTGAGCTAGCTAAGTATGTTCTTGGGTCCATACCTATTGATACTATTATTTTTTTTACAGAGGTTAAGTTTTGAAGATCAAGGTGTAGATGAGGGCCAGGTTCACATAACTAAAGAGATGGAAGCCATATCTAGGCGTTTTAATAACCTTGATTTTTGTGGGAAGGTCACTTTAAAGACAAAACTTAGAGAAATTGCATATCTTGACAAAAACTCAATGTGTCCTTCGCCTGAAAAAGTAAAAACAAAAGGTGCTCAAAAGAGACAAGTTTCGCAACACACGAGATCAACAAAGTGGGATCCATCTTACTGGGAGTATGTGGATGAATTACATTTTGTGCAGAATAGTTGTTCCACACAAAAACATCCTGCAACATCTTTGGCTGATGACAGTCATACAAAGACCAAGCTGCCAATGCTAGATCAGTTTCATACATTCATGCATGATTTCATTGTAGACATCATTGATGTTAAAACTGATGGTAACTGTGGATTTCATGTTATTGCGGCCTTACTAGGTTACGGTGATGAATCTTGGTCTTTGGTTCACAATCATTTGCTTAAAGAACTTGCACAATGGTCTGATGAATATATAGCATTGTTGATGGGTTGTCAAAGGTAACTACAATGTTATTATGTTTGTACTTATACATTAACGATATTAGTTATATTTACAACTATTTTTTGTTGATGTCAGGTAACAATTGATAAGTGGATGGATATTACCGATCTGGGATACGTCATTGCATCTAGGTATAACCTTGTTATGGTTTCTCTGTCTCTGCAACAAAGCATGACTTTCTTTCCTTTAAGAAGCTAACCACTTGCAGATGCCAATGTTCATCGGGTAATGTGTATTGGACATGTTTTTGGAAACCATTTTGTTCAGGTAAAAGTTCTTGAACACAGTTTATTGCCCATGGCTCTGAACAAATGTTAACCAAACTTTATGTTGGTTACTGTTTCAGGTTGCATTGAAAGTTGGATGTCCTATTCCGCCACCTGCGTTGTTATGGTCAACAAATTGTTACAATGTTGCAAAGCAATGGATAGTTCCTTACCAATATAGAATAGAAGCTTATAGACAACTTCAGCATATCCGTACTGATGTAGGTCCTTTGTGATTGAATCACGTAAATATTTGTCTTCATCTTCTACCTCTTATCTTTGTTTGATTCATCTTCTACCTCTTATCTTTGTTTGATTCAAATCTGTCTTCTAGTCTAGTTACTACATGCTTGTTGTTGAACTATTCTGTTTTATGATTTTCTTGTAAATTAGTTGTAGGTAGAAACCATAACATCTTACCTGCGCATAGCGTAGAATCTCTGAGCAATAAGATACGTAATTTTTAGTAAATCTAGTACAGTAGCCTAACACAACCCCTTGAGCGAAATGAAGTTCTGAAATTTTTAATTAAATGAAATTGCACCCTCACCATCAAGTATAGCTTTTGGCTTAATGGAAGGGCCTTATACGATGCGAGATAATAAAATTTCCAAGCTTTGATAATAACAAGAGTCATGGCTACAAAATCCCTCGGTACATTGTTCAAACATATCTTACTTAGAGAAGCATTATATAGCATTAAATAGACTTTGATTACAAACATCATTCCAAGCTGGTTTCCGAGAAGAAGCTACAATTGTAATTGGAAAACTGGACCAAAAGCATATAGAAAACTTCATTTAAGTTTTGTCCTTACTGAATTACAAACACGAATCCTCCAGAAAAACCTTTCCCCTTCAATACAACACAGCTAATGCTAGATTCTCAAAAGATAACAACACGCCCACTTTTCTACCCTCACCTCCTAATTAAGCTAATTCCCTCCTTCTAAAACTTTAACTGCCAAACTATTCTAACTAGCAGCTCCCTGGCCCTATCAACAACATAAATATTACCAGTAGTTGACAGATATATGTATCCATGACGCCACATAACAGTATGCTGTAAGAAGATTACTGACAATTTTAAGTTGAAGAAGAAACATCATAGCTTGTAAGGCATCTTACAGAAATTCATTTATTAAAGACCGGCAATGATAGCACAACTAAATGCAATTGCATTCCATTAAAGTAAACCGTAAAGTTGGTCATTGATCCCCTCTGCATTCACTAACAAGCAACAGGGTGGGGGCTTCCTCGGACTGAGATGTCACTTTTATTTAAATGGCCAAATATAGTATGGTTACATGGTGACAGAAAAAACAACAGCCAAATGTTTCCAATCATAGATAAACATATTTAAAACAAAAAGGGCAGAAATTAAGATAAAATTCATCAGCTGGCCTGAAAAATATAGGTACTCATCTTTTAATCTGTTGTGCTTTATAAACAAAGTTTCATAAAGCAAGACATTGATAGTGAAAATCACCTGTATGTGCATTAACATACACGATTATAAAATCAATATGCAATATTGCAATAAAACCCAATGTTTAGTTTATCATTGAAATAGAAATAAGCCTGCAAAAACCTTCAAATACTACATTACTTTCTGATAATCAATCGAACCTTTGTAGACATCTGCTAAAAGAGGCAAATCTTTCTGAAATTTGATGACAAATTTCCCCAAAAAATTTTTCTCAGTCATGGTAATAAATGAACTGAAGTGAAAACTATTCTCCAGCAGACCTTTTGATTTCAAGATTTGAATTATATGGAATCTAGGGATTATCCTCTTCTCCAAGCTGTAGGCTAGAACTGGGGGATATTCAGCAATATCTTCTGATGGCAAACCCATATCATTCACTAGGAAACTCATTTTTTTCGTAAACATCTCATCTGACAACTTCACAAAGTTGGGATACATTCTAAATGCTTTAAGGAACATTTCCCTGTTCCAACCCCACCTCTCATAAAGCTCAAGTCTTGAAATCCACACTGCTTTTCTCATAGTTAAAAGCACTTGGATACCCATGACAAAGGCCGTTTTCAAAGGATTAAACCCAATTTCCTTAACCATCTCAACAGCTTCCACAAATTTCAAATGCTTCGCAGACGCTGCAGACGGAAAATGGATCATCAGGAGAGAGATGGAAGCTTGAGGCACACCAGATTGCCTCAAAACATCAATGTTTGAAGCCAAGTCTTCCCTCAAGTAAGCCACTGCATAATGAATGGGGGCATATCTCAATGCTCTAACAACTTTCTGATCATCGTCAACTATACCTCGGATGATCTCATAACCTGGGATGAGGCTCCTTTCCAAGCTAATCTTCAAGATAACATGGTTACGAAGCAGGATCTTAGGCATGTCAATGTTGGAAACCCCAATAGAACGTAAGAAATTGAGTTTAGGCAAAAGGGTATTCTTTGCCCTAGCAACAAGCACCAAAGGATGTCTCTCCACAAGTTTTGCAACCTGGATTTTGGAGAAGCCATAGTTGTTGAGAAGATCAAGAACAGCATTTGGGCCATGTGGGGTTTTCAAATTGACCTTGTTGGAGAGTTTCCTGGCCAGTGTTCGGGACACCCCACATGAGTTGATGAGGTAAGACACAGTAAAGGTGTCACCTTTTTGGTGGTTTTCGTCTGATTCAGAATCAGAAGAGTTGGCTGAAGTGAATGAATTGAAGGAAAAAAGGAAAGCATGGTGTTTGTGTTGCAGCAGAGAACCCAATTGGATTTGGGTACTCCTGTGGTGTGTGAATGATGATGATGATGCAGTTAATCTTGCAATGAGAAAATTAGGCACCATTTACTCACTTAAAGATTTGAATGCTCCAATGTGTCAAGTAATGTTTAACACCATAAGCATATCACGTGAAATCCCAGGGTATGCGTTTCAATGTTGCAACCACTTCCTCTTCAATTGCTGAGGGCACAACGCAACCGATCAAAACTACCTTCCAAATACACAGCGTTTCCAATGAGGACTACAGAAAGGTCAGTGGTTTAGACATAAGTTGAATTTCGGCATGAAAGCATCGATGGCTGATGGCAGGGAACACTCGTGAACTCAAACCTAGTGGTCACTCGAAAGAGAAAAAAAAAAGGTTAGAACTCAAAGTGATTTTAAAAATATATTTTAGGGTTAATTGTGTTTATATAGTCACTCAACTTTTTCTAGTTTTTACTCTTAGTTCCTAATAAAAAAAATGTTTAAAATATAATTTTTGTTTTTTTATTTTTTTAATATATAGTTTTATTTTTTTTTATTTTTGATTGAGACATTTTATTTTTATTTTTATTTTTTATTTCTTTTTAATATTTGTGTAATGGAATTTCATATTACATGTATTTATTATGACAATGTCTAATTTTTAAAAATGACATTTTCTTTTGGTTCAATAATCATTGATTATTATATTTCTTGATATATATATATATATAAAACTAATTATATTATTTAAAATAGGATAATCTATTTTTAAAATGACTAAAATTAACATAATGATATATGTTTGTATAGGAGATATTGTATAATAGGTTAAAATAAATCTTTATTCCTTTATGTTTTGAATTATATTTAGTTTTGATATTTTATTTTTTATACATATTAATTTAGTTCTTAGTGTTTTTTTTAATGAGTCAAAATGATCCTTTTGAAACAATGATATTTTCGATTTTGGGATAAAATTCTTAATCTTATTTGATTAATTTAAAACATAAAACTTATTTTATTAGATCACATATATGAAAACTTGAAGTAAAACTAATCGAACAAAAACAAACCATAAACATGGTGATAATCATGTTACAAATAGTCTTACAAGCAATTAGAAAAGAATCTGATATTAGATTTTTTATTTTACTGATTGCTCGTATGTCTGGTAATTATTTGTCCGGCTAATGAAGCTTATTTGCGTGTTTGTATGTGTTGCAGGTATACATTGGAGAGGACAGAAACCAGAAGAAGACCAAGCTTTAAAGATCTCTGTAAAGGTAAATTCATATTCATTGATTGTTATCTTAATCTTCAATTTCATAATGTACAATTTCAATTCATTTTGACTCATAAAAAGTCATTCCTTTTCTTCTGAAATTTAAGCAGAAAAGTTAATCATTCTTTACAGATCTTAACACATTGGAGAGGTCAGGTTATGGAGACTAGTTTCAGTCCCATTCTAAAGTTAGTTTTTGTTTGCGTGCATAATGTTATAAGAATCAGTATGTGGTTGGTATATAATGTCACTAGATTAGAATTAGATAGGCAATTTCATGTTTTAGTGTGTGATTGGTGCTAGTGATGTGTGTATAGAACTGAGAGCAAGAGAGAAATTTTAACAATGATTGGTGCTTGTGGTGTGTGTATGCACTGTTGTCTGCACTGCCACTCCAATCACACTAATGGCTGTCACCTTCTCACATCTACACACCGAAGGGGGACTCAAATCCTTCAATCAATTCCTTTCCGGGAAAACTATATTTCTGAGTAACACAAGTAACATCCACTCAATTTCTATGAAAAAAATTAAATATATTTTTTATTGTTTCTGATATTTGGGTGATAGAATGAATCTGTATAAGGGTTTTTATTTTATTTTATTTTACTTCAGGGATCACTATCTTGGATAGGAGGACTCCTTTACCAACAAAGTTGTTGACTATCCTTTTTGAGTCCTGCTAAGGTAAAATAGAAGTTGGTAATTTCTTGAATTTTTCTTCTGTTTGTCTGAGCATCTTCACTTGTGACTTGAGCTTATTTTGTTATGTTTATATCAGTAGCAGAGGCTTCAAAGGCTTCAAGAAACGGCTGCAAGTGCCTTATGATGAGACATCCTAGACAAAACTTAATTTCAAAGGATCAAACCCAATTAACTTAACTGTCTTGGGAACTTCCACAAATTCGGCGAGCTTCACATATGCTGCATATAGAGAAATGGATTATCAAGAGATAGATATATAGAAGCTTGCGGTACACTAGATTGCTTCAAAACCTTAATGTTTGGAACAAAGTCATTCATCATGTCACAATATGAAAAAGCAAGTGGGAAGTTTTTCAAAGCTCTAACAACTTCTGGTCATCACAAACTACACTCCCTACTATTTATTGAAACGCAACAATGCTTTCGAGTCTTAGATACTTATTAATACACATGAAAAAAATCAGTTTGAATGAAGAATATTTTTATGAACTCATTTAGTTTCAATATGTTCGTCTACTGTTGCTAGCCAACGCTCATGATGATTTTGGAAGCACATGTGGAATCAGTTTGATACATAAAGAACAGAAAAAAAAAACTGCTTCAAAGGCATGAGTACAAGACCTGAACCACATATTCTTAGTGAGATGTTCTAAATGCTATACATTAATCGAGACTCACATAAAGTAAAACTCTACACATCAACTACAAAATAACATTCATGTAGTGATACTTCTCCACATAGAAACCTGCAAATCATTACAAACTTATGAACCTAAAACAACATATACATTTTATTTCCAGTTCTAATATTTCATCTGCAAAACAGAAACAAGATACATGCTTTTGCATCAATTCAATTAACACATACCCACTACAATTTAAAGATGCTAATGAGAGTATGTTACTACCCAAAATGATGCTCATCAAAGGACACCTGAACAAGCAAGCAAGTATAAGAAATTCTAGCTGAATCCACATCACCAGGCATAACAAAATATTGTTTTCAGTTCAGCCTTCCCTGCATGTCCTCTTCTTTATGGTAAAAAACCACGCTCATCATATTGTAAAGTCTATATATACATAGGATAGGGCGATAGATAAAAAAACAGCTATAGACATACTCATAGATAATAAAAAATAAATATAATTATAAACAACTGAAATATATCATATTTTACTTTCACTTTCATATTGCTCAGAACACATGATATGACATTAGGCACTAGGCAATAATAAACTTACCAAGCTTTTTACCAACCAGAATTATGGGGACACGAGGTGCATAATGGTTTGAAAATATTTGAAAATATCATGAAAAGAAAAGTTCAGGCAATTGTACATCCATCAGACAATGAAGTAACCCTCTGAATTTCATCCATAACAAACATACTCCAAAATCCAACAAAATATTTAGAAAAAGTTTGTCATGTATACCGAGAGTGAAGAATAAAAGGTGTAATAATTGTTTCTGCCATCTCTGTTACGAAATACCTTCTTCTAAATCACATGATTAGAATAAAAAAAACTTTGACATTACATTGTTATTTTTTAAATTATTATTTGGGAGCTTTTCATTTCAAAATTTGTAGAGACAGGTGAAGATAAAAATGACACTTGAAGTAGTTTCGTTAATTTTACGTGCTTCCTTATATTTTAATTTTAGCAATCATGTTTGAGTCTTCATAAAGTTTTGTTTTCCAATTTTCTTGGATGTTATTAGTTTCTTGACATACATTGTAGAAAATGTTATTTATTTCAGCCCCACGCATTGCACATGTTGACAGACTAGTTGAATGACAATGGAAGAAAAAGAAAAAACAGAAAAACTCAGTAAGATAATCATTGGGCAGGAAATGAAAGAATATGGGTCTGACTCTGACATGAGAATTCACTGTATAAGTTGTTATTCTGGTTATATTAATATATAATTAATACTAACACAGACCCTAATGCTCAGTTCTCAAACAAAAACAAAACAGAATGCCTACTGCTCTCCTCCTCCCATCCTCTTATTGAAGCTAATTCCTACTAGGGGTGTTCATCAACCGATCCAAACCGATGCAAACCACGGTGACCGAACCGAAAAACCAAAAATCGAAAAACTGAAAACCGAAAAAAACCAAAAATTTTCATCGAATTGGATCGGTTTTGGGATTGGCCGGTGAAAACCGATCCAATCCAAACCGATCCAATTGTAAACCATACCATACCTTACCTTTTATCTACTTGGACCTATTCCCTATCATAGCCCAAAAATCAAAAATCCAATACATTGTTCCTTATTTTGTCCAATGAACGTGTTTGTCTAATGAAAATTAGAAAATAATATTTGTTTTTGTTCAATAAATGTGTTTGTTTATGTTAGATACTCCTTATTTTGATAAAAATAAGTCTCATAAGTTTTATTTTTAGACTTAAAAAAAAAACGAAAACCAATCCAATCAAAACCGAAAAAAATTGGATTGGATTGGATCGGATTTGAAAAAAATTTCAAACCGAATGAATGATCAAATGACTAAATCGAAGGAATTGGATCGGATGATTTTTTGCTTCAAAATCGATCCAATCCATACCGCAAACACCCCTAATTCCTACTAATAAGCGTAAGCCACCCATCACTAGGGTGTACACCCTCAAGCAACGAGTAAGAGAAGCAACAATTTTGGATAACCCAAGGAGTACTGACCACCCAACAGACACGATCCACCCAAGGGGCGCAAGGTCAAGAGATGCGAATCAAGGGGACATGACCATTGATGCGAATCAAGGAGACATGACCCTTGGTGATCACCCAACGGACACGATCCACCCAAGGGGGACAAGGTCAAGAGATATGAATCACGGGAACATGACCCTTGGTGAAGAATCACAACCATTCTGAACAATTATGTCTATTAGGAATAGATATTATATGCAATATAAATAGATGTAAACCAAATTAGGAAGGGGAGGGAAAAACCAAGAAGGACAAATTTGAATTGTGGAGGGGCAGACTCTCGAAACATGTGTTGTATAAAAATATCTCAATTTTCTTATATAAAATTCCTATTTTATCTTCTCTATTCTATTCCATCTTCTAAGTTCCTATCACCTACTTCCACCGCTTTAACCCACCTAATTATTCTACCTAACAAACTATTCCGACTAACTACTCTTTGACCCTATCAAAACATAAATATTAACAGTAATTAAAAAACATAAAAATCTATAAATATGACTCCAAAAAGCACTATGCACTAACAAGATATAGTGACAATTTTAAGTTAAAGGGGCTATATCATAAACTCATAAATTTTGGTCATTGATCCATTTCACATAACAAATAACCAGGGGCCTCACCCAAGACATTCAACATAGTCCATGGCAGATTTAAGTGTAGACATGTCTATCAGTTGCCACTTTAGGTTAAAATTGATGGCAAAAAGCATAGGATGGTTATGTGATAACAGTACAAACTACTGAGCTGAAACAAATGTTCCCATAATAGATAAAACATGTTTAAAAAAAAAAGAAGGCAACAATCAAGATAACATTCATCAGAATTACCTCTGGCCTACAAAAATAGCACAATTCTTTTATGTGTAGCGCTTTATCAACAGAAATAAATAAACCAGTATATTGAATTGAAAATCACCACTAAATGGATTTATATACTTGATTATAAAATCAATATGCTATAAATCTGACAAAAATTCACTCCAACCGAGGAAAATAAAACTCAAAATACTGACACAAAAAAGTGAAAGCCGGCAAAAAATCAAAGTTCAATTTAGTATTAAAATAGAAAAGTTGGAATTTAGGACAATCACCAGCAAAACCTTCAAATCCTATATTTCATTCTGTTGATTGGTCAAACTTTTGTAGAAATCTGGCAAAAAAGGCAAATCTTTCTGATAATTGATGACAAATTTCTCCATAAAACATTTCTCAGCTACACAAATAATTTTACTCTAAGGGAAAATTATTCTCAAGCAGACCTTTTGATTTCAATATTTTGATTACCAAGAATCTAGGGATAATCCTCTTCTCCAAGCTGTACGCTACAACAAGAGGATATTCAGCAATATCTTCTAATGACCAACCCATATCTTTCACTAGGAAACTCATTTTTTTGGTAAGCGTCTCCTCCGACAACTTCATAACACAGGGAAACTTTCGAAATACTCGAAGAGCCATTTCGCGGTTCCATCCCCACCTCTCATAAACCTCAAACCTTGATTCTCATACTTTTTTGCTTCTACTTAGATGCACTTCAATAGCATTCATAAATTCTCTTCTCAAGGGATTAAACCCAAATTCCTTAGCAGTGTTGACTGCTTCCACAAATCTTGAATGCTTGGAGTAGGCTACAGTCCCAGAGTGGATCATCAGGTAAGAAATTGAAGCTTGGGGCATACCAGATTGCCTCAAAACATTAATTTTTGGAACCAAGTTATTCATAAAACTACCATATGTAAAACCAAATGGGGAACTTTTCAAAGCTCTCACAACTTCTTGATCGTCACGAAGTACACTCCTTAGGATCTCGTAACGTGGGATGAGGTAATTTCCAAGCTACTCATCAATAACACATGATTACCAATTAGGATTTTAGGCATGTCAGTGTTGGAAACCCCAATAGAACGTAAGAACCTGAGTTTAGGCAAAAGGGTATTCTCTGCCTTAGCAACAAGCAACAAAGGATGTTTCTCAACAAGTTTTGCAACCTGGACTTTGGAGAAGCCATAGTTGTTGAGAAGATCAAAAACAGAATTTGGGCAATCTGGGTTTTTCAAATTGACCTTGTTGGAGAGTTTCCTGGCCAGTGTTGGGGACACCCCACATGAGTTGATGAGGTATGACACGGTAAAGGTGTCACCTTTTTGGTGGTTTCCATCTGATTCAGAATCTGAAGAGGTTCCTGAAGTGAATGAATTGAAGAAAAAAAAGGAAAGTATTGTGTTTGTGTTGCAGCAGAGAACCCAATTGGATTTGGGTACTTCTATGGTGCGTGAGTGATGCAGTTAATCATAGAATCAGGAAATTAGGAACCATTAAGTGAACGCTGTTGATGAATTAATGATGACTACAAACATTTGCTCTTGCCCATTGTTAAGGATGTGATAAAGGGGCAATGCACAATGCAATGAGATCAGGACGGAGGCTAGGGTACGCTAGTAAAAGTGGTGCGTACCGTCCAAAAGGATAACCCATGCCATTGGATCATCTTATTTTTATTTTCTTTTTCTTTTTCATTTTTTCCAGCCATTTACCAATTTGTCCTTCTTCCTACCTTCAATCTCCGTGTCCTTCTTCCTACCTTCAGTCTCCGACCCAGCTTCGGCAACAAATCCAGCTTCCATCCCTTCGTCTTCCTCCTTTCACCACCACCACCACCATCTCCCCCAGGAGCCCACACAACGGCCAACGGTGATTCCAGCAACAAGCAATTGTTGCTCGCACCTCTTCCACGGCATCGTATGATATAGCTCCAATATGTTATTGTTGAAACACCGCACATCGTCGCCGCCACCACCAAACCGATGGTGGCTTCACTGGCACCCTCTGCGTCCAAGCTCTCTGAAGTTGAGGTCCCAAATCGCGGAAGAGAACACAAGCCACTCAACCAAAGTCGGATGGGCAAGAACGACATTCACAGTAACAGTTTGGAAATCCAGAATCAGTGTTCTCTTGGGCTTAAAGATGATGTCATCAAACTGAGTGAGTAAGGGACAAGAATGAGGCTTAATAAAGTAAGCTTTTACCAGTACTAAATATGAGGCATTTGCAAATATTCTAGCTAGAGTATATACTTTTGTGCGTGAGTGGCCCCATTCCCGTCATCGCGTTTTGGCCCTCATTTTCCAAGCTCTCTGAAGTTGAAGGTCCTCACGTGCTGGTGTCGTCGTGGTTGACGGTGACAGAGGGCAACGACATGGAGATGGGAATGCTGAGAGAGAAGAAAGAGAAAAAAGAAAAAGGATAGAAAGGGAAAATGAGGCAAGGAAAAAGAAAAAAAGAAAAAGAAAATTAAAAAATAAGAACCGTAGGATGAAAATTAAAATAAATCCAACGGTGCAGACAATCTTTCATAAATTACGCTTGGGTTTTACTTGCGTACCCTACCTCCGTCTGAGATCAGAGTGATTGAAACTTGAAAGTCGAAGCAAGTAGGGTGTTGTCAGGTTTGCCTTGACAACACTGAATCTAACCTTAATGTCAGAGACACGTAACTCGGTTTCCGGCTTGTCGCATGAGTTCTTTTGATATTGGGGTTGCTTTTACTAAACCCTAAACATTATGGGGGGAAAAGGAAAAATGAAAATGCATAATGGTCATTGCGGAAAATTATTAAGGGTACCAATACAATTTTTTGGTAATTATTAAAAGAAAACTATATATATATATATATATATATAGTTTAATACATGTAAATTCTTATTTTGGCTCTTGTAAAAAAAATTGTTCATTATTAGTCCTTTTAATCTAAGTTTGTATTTTTTTCAACTTTGATTTCTATAAGATATTTTTGTTAATTTTTAATCCAGATAAGTTTGTATTTTTTTAATTTTAATCCCTATAAGCAAGAACTTATGGAATTATAAATGAAAAAAAATTAGAATTTTAGAAGGGCTAAAATTGAAAAGACATAAACTTAGGATTAAAAATGAACAAAAAAAAAAACTATAGAAATCAAAATGAAAAACATGTTAGCTTACATGAACTGAAATTAGAAAAATGAACTTAACCAAAAATGAAAAAGCTTTAACTTACCCGTTCACAAATATGGAAAATGAACATATTTTAAAGAAATGATTGTTTTTTCAATATTTGTATCCAGCCCACAAAAACTACACATAAATAGGTAACTTTGTGGACCTAATTTGAAAAATAGTTTTTTATAGTAGAAAAAATGTTTTTAAAAAGTGAAAAATGAAAAAAAAAAATAGAAGAAGAAAAAATTACTTCATATTTAAGCTAAACTATATCAAATTAAAATATATTAACATTTTAAACATAACATAATTAAGATCAAAATTTTAATATAACAATAATTACACATTGGACTTAGACGAATTACACAAATAGTTTGAATCCACAAATAAAGCCTGCTAGACCCAGGGCTGAACAATCAAGCTCAAAAACTCGATATAGTTATGTAATTTTTTTTTAAAAAATGCTCGTTTACTGAAAGATTCGTGGACTTAATGGACCAATTTACACTTAATGGACCAATCTACGAATCTGGATCAACATAGCTGCTTCCAACTTTATAAAGTTATATATCTACCACAACAAAAACTTGAATTTACAAAGTTAAGAATTATATTTCTACCCCCACAACTTTGTTCTACGGTGTCCCCATAAAAATTATAGGATTCAAAATTCTTGACCAAACTTTACTTAGATAACATTACCAAGCATCCTATACAAAGATGATAAATTAAACACTTCAGCAAGATATGCCAATTACATGGCCAAGTTGTTTTAGTCATGCTTCCAGCCAAAACCCATGTTATCATCAAGACCGATGTTACAAGAAGAGGATTATCTGTGAACGCATGGCTGATATCTTATACCATGATCGATAACCCATGGTCTTGTAAATGTAGATTTTATGGCATACATATCAGATGTTCTCTAGCTAAATCCATTGTTGTCACTAGCAGCAAAGGAATCACTATTTGAAGTTCTTTTGAAGCTATTGTTCATTGAAATAGCTCCATTGTTTCCTATAACATTGGCAGAACCTTTGCCGAAGGGTCGATTATGGCACTCAAAATCCAATGCATTCTTTACCATATTCCTATTTGCATTGGGTCCACCAAGAGTCTGTGGTTGCATTCCCCCTTTCTTATTTGACATCTCTTAACAGTAGTTGATGAATCATCTGCTGCTTTAGTCTGCAATAATACCATATCTAATGGTTGGAAATACCTCTCCTACCTGGGAGACCTAGCCTCCTTTCCAACTGGAATTTATCTTCTTTAAAAAGTAGTTTCGATGTTCAACTGATTCTGATCATGTTTCAAATTTGACAATTAACCAAAATTGGAAACTGAACATTCAACTTATATGAATCCAATGCTTTCATAGTGCTTCTTCATCTTAGACACATACATACATGATACATGGGGAAAATATCATTATGCATTAAGCATGTTCTTTACGAACTCATGAAATTTCTATATGTTCTACCGTTGCTAAGCAATACAAACTTATGAACCTCGAACAACAGATGCATTTTATTTCCCATTCGAATTTTTCTTCGGCTAACCTGAAACATGATACATGCTTGCACCAATTCAATTTACACATACCCACCACTCCATTTCTAGATGCTAAAGAGAGTATGTTACTACTTAATATGAACCTCATTAATGGACAACAGAGCAAGCAACATAAGAATTTCTAGCTGAATCCATATTATCAAGCATAAATGTATATTGTTTTCAGTTCAGGCTTCCCTGCAGCTTCTCTTCTTTGTGGTACAAAAACCACACTCATAACATTGTAAAATCTATACATGCACAAGATGATAGGGGGGAAAACACTGTACACACAGAGATACTAAAAATTGAATATTAACAACTGAATATATCATAGTTTACTTTCACTTTCACATTTCTTAGAACACATGATATTTTCATAATGGTATAACATTAGGTAGCAATAAAATTACCAAGCCTTGTGCCAACCTAAATTGAGAAGTGGGCAAGAACGTGACAGCCAACTTGAGCAAAAATAACTGAGACATGCTTAATGAAGGTGTGTCTCTGTCCACTCTTGGAGGAATGAAATATAGGAAACAAATCAACAAACTTGATATTCGTATAAATAGATATCTATCAGTGATATTGGTGGAGTGGTACACTTTGCTGTAATTCATGAATAACTCACCCCTTTTCAAAGTGACAAACTCGTATCTGAAGCATTTAAGTAAAATTTCTCATTATTCTGAGATTTACGCATCAATAATAAGTCAATATAGGTCTCCTTATTCTTACTAAAAGCATTCAGTCACAATTTCTGATCCATAAATAGTTAAACTAGTCTGCAACTTTACTCCCACCAATCCTCCTTTTTAACAGTAAAATATTTTGGCCTGTCACAATCTCCATATTTGATTGATATTGGAAGAGACATGAATAATGTGATTCTTCCTATAGGAATCTGAGGTGTTGATGTTGTGAATCTACAGGAATCTTACATTTGGGATTTGTTATTACCTTATGGAAATAACAGTTTTAGAAAATTTGGGGAAAAAAATTAAGTTAATCCTCAATTAAGTAAATTCAATTTACTTTAAGGTGGATGGAGTATATCATGCGTGTCAGTGTATGAACCTGTTGAACTATAACATATTCATAGTTATCAATCCTCGATACTCACAATTCATGAGTAGTGGTTGTCCCTAAAAATGTTGTAGATGAGGAAACAAATGTAGGGCTGACATGTGGATTCACTTACCTAATGTTATTCTGGTTTTATTGAGATATATAGAGTACTAACACATCCTAATGCTTAGTTCTCAAATCAAAATAAAGCAGAATGCCTACTGTCTACTGCCTCCTCCTATTTAAGCTAATTCCTACTTCTAAAACTGTAACCACCTAGCTATTCTAACTAATTAGTAACTACTCTCTGGCCCTGTCAAATGCCTAAGAATTACCAGTAATTGACAAAAGTTCAAATTCATATATGTCGACGACTCCAAATAGCAGCATGCAGAACAAGACAGTGACCATTTTAAGTTGAAGGGGCTACATCATAGACTTGTATGACACCATAACAGCATTCATTTATTAAAAATTGATAAGGTAATGGGAGCACAACTAAACTCAATATGATTCCACTGAAATATACTTTGGTTATCGATACCCCTCCACGTGCTCTAGCAAATAACCAGGGGCTTCCTCCTAGACATTCAATTTAGTTCATGGCAGTTTTTTAAGTGTAGACATGTTTATCACTTGCTCCTTTTGGCTAAAATGAATTGCAAAAAGTATGTGATAACAGTAAAGACTACTGAGCTAGCTGAAACAAATTTTCAAAATAGATAAACATATTTAAAACAAAAGAGCAAAAGGGCAACAATCAAGATAAAATTCATCAGAATTACCCCTACAATATAGCACACTTCTTTTATGTGTTGTACATCAACAGAAACAAATAATCCAATATAAATCCGACCAAAAGTCTCTCCACCCAAGGAAAATGAAACTCAAAACTACTGACACAAAAATGGAAAACCAGCAAAAATCACAGTTCACTTTATCAATGAAAGAGAAAAGCTGGAAATTAGGGTAATCACCAGCAAAAGCCTTCAAAGCCTATAATACATTCTGTTGATTTGTCAAACTGCTGTAGAAATCTGGCAAGAAAGGCAAATCTTTCTGAAAATTGATGACAAATTTCTCCAAAAAAATTGCCTCGGTTATGCAAATAATGGAACTAAAGTGCAAATTATTCTTGAGCAGACCTTTTGATTTCAACATTTTGATTACCGAGAATCTAGGGATAATCCGCTTCTCCAAATTGTACGTTACAACTTGAGGATATTCAGCAATATCTTCTGATGGCCAACCCATATCCTTCACTAGGAAGCTCATTTTTTTTATAAACACTTCCTCTGACAACTTCATAACACTGGGAAACTTTCGAACTGCTCGAAGAGCTATTTCGCGGTTCCAGCCCCACCTCTCATAAACCTCAAACCTTGATTTCCATACTGCTTTGCTCTTATTGGCAATAACTTCAACACCCACAACAAAAGTTGTTCTCAAAGGATTAAAACCTAATTCCTTAGCAGTGTTGACAGCTTCCACAAATTTGGAATGGTCCCTGTAGGCTAGAGTCCCAGAATGCATCAACAGGTAAGATATGGAACCTTGAGGCACACCAGATTCCCTCAAAACCCTAATGTTTGGAACCAAGTGTTTCATCATGTCACCATATGTAAAACCAAATGGGGCATTTTTCAAAGCTCTAACAACTTCCCCTTCGTCACGAAGTACACTTCTTAGGATCTCATACCGTGGAATGAGGCATTTTTTCAAGCTTCTGAACAACATATGATGGCTAGCAATCAGGATTTTCGGCATGTCAGTGTTGGAAATCCCAATAGAACGGAAGAACTTGAGTTTAGGCAAAAGGGTATTCTCTGCATTTGCAGCAAGCACTGAGGGCTTTCTCTCCACAAGTTTTGCAAGATGGGTTTTTTCAAACCCATAGTTGTTGAGAAGATCAATAACAGCATTTGGGCCATCTGGATTTTTCAAATTGACCTTGTTGGAGAGTTCCCTGGCCAGTTTTGGGGACACCCCCCATGAGTTGATGAGGTAAAACACAGTAAAGGTGTCACCTTTGTGGTAGTTTTCATCATCTGATTCAGAATCAGAAGTGGTTCCTGAAGTGAAGGAATTGAAGAAAAAAAGTGAAGCATTGTGTTTGAGTTGCAGCAGAGAACCCAATTGGATCGGGACACTTCTGTGGTGTGTGAATGATGCAGTTAATCTTGCAATGAGAAGAAAATTAAGCACCATTTACTCACTCAGAAATTTCAGTGAACGTAGTTGATGATGTGATGAAGGGCAATGCAATGCACAGATACACAGCGTTTCCAACGAGAACTACAGAAAAGGTTAGTGGTTTAGACATAAGTAGATATGGCAAAGTGGGCCAGCCCACCCAAAAATGGACTGGGCTGGTCCAACCCACTAAAAAAGTGGGTTAGGTTGGGCTAGCCCACTTTTATAAAGTGAGCTAAAAATATTAATCCGTCTCATTTTAAAGTGGGTTAGTGGGTCAGATAAAAAAAATTGTTTTTAAAAAAAAAGGTAAAAAAAATTATTAAAAAATTTAAATGTAATTATTTATACTAAAAATTAATAATGTACTAACTTAATCCTATAACAATGATTTTTAATATAATATACATGCCTAATAGAAGCAAAAACAAGCAGGGAATACATGTCTAACAATGCTTTTCAATTAGTTCCTAGGTCTTAACAAATTCTTAAAAATTTGCTTCACAATGATGCAGGCAATCAAAACATATTTGTACATATAGTATAGCTCATTATTAGGTTCCAAATAAAAATGTATTAGGGTTAATGATTCAAAATCACTCACTCCTTAGTCACTCTCCCTCTAAATCATTCATTTAATTAGCTATTTAATATTTATTTTTATTGGTGGGCTGCTGGTCCGCTCCTGGCCCACACTTGGCCCACATTTTTGTGGGCCAGGTTAGTCCGACCCTTTTAATGAATATGGGCTCAAAATTTCAACCCGACCTGCATTTTTTGTGGGCTAAACGGGCCGATCCGGCGGGCCAGGCCCGTTTTGTCATCCCTAGGCATAAGTTGAATTTCGGCATGAAAGCATTGATGACTGATGGCAGGGAACACTCGTGAACTCGAATCACTAGGTCACTCGAAAGAAAAAGAAAAAGAAGGTTAGAACTCAAAGTGATTTTCAAAATATATTTTAACGTTAATTGTGTTTATATATTCACTCAACTTTTTCTAATTTTTACTCTTTCACGATATATCTTCAATTGAGATCTTAAACTACTTTTTGGTATATTGCATGTCATATAGGATTAGAGATTTCTCAAGATCTCCTTCATTCTTATATCTCATTTTGAGATATTAGGAAGAGAAAAAAAGAAAGAAAATTTATTCCTTTTTGAACAATATGTATCTTCTACAAGAATCATCATTCATGTTGGATATCTCTTCAACTCCTTTATTGGAAGATCTAGCGAAGATCAAATCTTGAACTTAAGATCCTTGTTCAAGATCTTGCTAAAGATGCTCTAAGTACCTAATAAAATAATGGTTAAAATATAGTCTTTATTTTTTTAATATATAATTTTACTTTTCTATTTTTAATTGAGATATTTCATTTTTATTTTCAATTTTTTATTTCTTTTTAATATTTATGTCAGGGAATTTCGTATTACATGTATTTATTATGACAATGTCTAATTTTTAAAAAAGACATTTGCTTTTGGCTCAATTGGATTATTGATTGATTATTATATTCTTGATATATATATATATATATATATATATATATATATATATATATTTTAAATGACTAAAATTAGCATAATGATCTATATGTTTGTATAGGAGATATTGTATAATAGGTTAAAATAAATCTTTATTTCTTTATGTTTTGAATTATATTTAGTTTTGATATTTTATTTTGTATACATATTAATTTAGTTCTTAATGTTCTTTTAACGAGTCAAAATGATTCTTTTGAAACAATTATCATTTTCGATTTTGGGATAAGATTCTTAATCTTATTTGACTAATTTAAAACATAAAACTTATTTTATTAGATCACATATATGAAAACTTGAAGTAAAACTAATCGAACAAAAACAAACCATAAACATGTTGAAAATCACATTACAAATATTCTTACAAGCAATTAGAAAAGAATCTGATATTAGATTTTTTATTTTACTGATTGCTCGTATGTCTGGTAATTATTCGTCCGGCTAATGAAGCTTATTTGCGTGTTTGTATGTGTTGCAGGTATACATTGGAGAGGACAGAAACCAGAAGAACACCAGGCTTTAAAGAACTATGTAAAGGTAAATTCATATTCATTGATTGTTATCTTAATCTACAATTTCATAATGTACAATTTTAATTTGTTTTGACTTATAAAAAGTCACTCCTTTTCTTCTGAAATTTAAGCAGAAAAGTTAATCATTCTTTACAGATCTTAACTCATTGGAGAGGTCAGGTTATGGAAACTAGTTTCAGTCCCATTCTAAAGTTAGTTTTTGTTTGCGTGCATAAAGTTATAAGAATCAGTATGTGGTTGGTATATAATGTCACTAGATTAGAATTAGATAGGCAATTTCATGTTTTAGTGTGTGATTGGTGCTAGTGATGTGTGTATAGAACTGAGAGCAAGACAGATATTTTAACAGTGATTAAATTGAAAAATGATCAATAGTGATTGGTGCTTTTGGTGTGTGTATGCACTGTAGTCTGCACTGCCACTCTCCAATCACACTAATGGCTGTCACCTTCTCACATCTACACACCGAAGGGGGACTCAAATCCTTCAATCAATTCCTTTCCGGGAAAACTATATTTCTGAGTAACACAAGAAGCATCCACTCAATTTCTATGAAAAAACATTAAATATATTTTTTATTGTTTCTGATATTTGGGTGATTGAATGAATCTGTGTAAGGGTTTTTTATTTTATTTTATTTTACTTCAGGGATCACTATCATGGATAGCAGGACCTTTTACCAGACAAACACTAAGCGAAATGACAAAGTTGTTGACTATCCTTTCTGAGTCCTGCTAAGGTAAAATAGAAGTTGGTAATTTCTTGAATTTTTCTTCTGTTTGTGCATTTTCACTTGTGACTTACTGTTATTACAGACTCTCAGCTTATTTTGTTATGTTTATATCAGTAGCAGAGGCTTCAAGAAACGGCTGCAAGTGCCTTATGATGAGACATCCTATACAAAACTTTTTCAAAGGATCAAAACCAGTTAACTTAACTGTCTTGGGAGCTTCCACAAATTTGGCGTGCTTCACTTATGCTGCATATAAGGAAATGGATTTATCAACAGATAGATATATAGAAGCTTGTGGTCACTAGATTGCTTCAAAACCTTAATGTTTGGAACCTAGTCATTCATCATATCACAATATGAAAAGGCAAGTGGGAAGTTTTTCAAAGCTTTAGCAACTTCCTGGTCATCACAAACTACACTCCCTAGGATCTCATGACATGGATGAGGTATTTTTCCAAGCTATTCATGATAACAAGGTTACGGAGTAGGATTTTAGGCACGTTACTGTTGGAAACCCCAAATAGAAAGGAAAAACTAGAGTTTAAGCAAAAGGGTATTTTCTGCCTTAGCAACAAGCACCAGAATTTATATTTCCACAAGCTTTGCAACCTGGATTTGGAGATCCCATAGTTCTTGAGAAGATCAATAACATTTTTGCAATAAGCAAATCTCTAGATCTTCTTCTAGCAATAAATATGGTTCATAGTGAACCATGGAATTCTCTGTTCTTCTATTATATATTATGAATGCAAAGTTCTAAATATGGAAATTCATCAAGTCACTACAATATCAGCTAACTCCTCAAATTGAAACAACTCCAGAGATAAAGAAGCTCATTCTGTGGTAATGGCTTTTTATATTTATCTCCAAATTACTAATGATTCTGGCATAAGTCATTTTTTATTATTTGTCTAACGTTCTTAATTTGCTGAAGTCAAACATAAGAGAACCAAATTCATCCTTTTCTGGCATAAGCTATCCACAAGGGAATCACCTTATCACATCTGCATATCATAGCTGAACTCAGAGTGCGTCAAATGTGACCTCAATGCTAATTCATCATTATACTACTTGTGGAATTTGAAACAAACAACACTATGAAGTAATAATACTAGAACATAATTTGCAACATATCATAAGACATAACAAGAGTTCAAAACAAAAGTAAGAAGTTTTGGACTTACACATAAAACATGAACCGCTCTCCACTGACACCTTGTTGTCAATGGAACCACTATGTTCCAAGGGAGGCATGATACGAAACTTTAACTTTATTAGTTAGAGGCACTGCCGACTTATATGTTTGGGAATTTGATTCTCGTATTTAGTTCAAACAGAAAGAAGAACTAAAAACACAGATACTTATATTCCGAACAGACACGTATTCTTAATGCAATATACGTACGAGACTAGGAGAAAAGAAACTGAAGAGATAAAAGAAGCAAGAAACTAATTACGAACAATCATTTTCAACATATTTCAGCAAGAACTAGAATAAATTCAAGCCTTCCTCAAGGATGCAGATAGAAGAGCTACAGAACAAGGAGACAGTGCTGATGAGCGAATCAAAACATGGGTGAAAGAATTGAGAGAAGCGTCTTATCGATTAGAGGATGTCATTGAAGAATACTTGATCTATGTGGAACAACAGCCTAATGCTCTTGGTTGTGCAGCTTTATTCTTTGAGTGTGATATTATTCACTTCATTGAATCTTTGAAGCGCTGTCATCAAATAGCATCAGAGATTCAGACAATTAAGTCATCCATTCATGAAATCAAGCAACGAAGTAAATATTATCGCTTCCAATCTTCTGTTGAACAAGGACAAAGCAGTCATGGAGGTAGCTGAAGTCTCCAATGGCATGACCCTCAAATGCATTCTCGTTACCTTGATGAAGCTGAAGTTGTTGGCTTTGAAGGTCCAAGGGATGAATTGATTGCTTGGTTAGTAGAGGGACCGACAGAGAGCACTGTCATCTCAGTGGTAGGAATGGGAGGGCTTGGAAAAACCACTCTTGTCAGCAGAGTTTTTAACAAAGAGACGGTGATTGGACAATTCAATTCCCATACATGGATCAAAGTGTCTGTGGAAGCTTTGATGGGAGACTTGTTGAAGAAATTATGCAAAGAAAAAAGGGAGACTCCTCCTCGAGATAAGGATTGAGATTCATTGATTGACGAAGGGAGAAACAATTTGCAACAAAAGAGGTACATTGTCATTTCTGAATGTGTGGAATGTAGAACATTGGGGTAAAATTGAAAATGCCTTGCTTGAAAATAACAATGGAAGTAGAATACTAATCACAACTAGAAGCAAGGATGTTGTAGACTCTTGTAAGAATTGTCTTTTTGGTAAGGTGCATGAGCTGAAACCTTTGTCTTTTAAAGAGTCCATGGAACTCTTTTGCAAGGCATTTCGATGTTACAACAATGGATGTTGTCCAAAAGACCTCTTGAATATATCTTCTGACTTTGTTGAAAAATGTAAGGGTTTGCCATTAGCAATTGTGGCTATTTATAGCCTTTTATCTGGCAAAGAAAAGACTCCATTTGAATGGGGGGAAATTAGGCAAAGTCTAAGTTCAAAGATGGATAAAAATCCCCATTTAATTGGTATAACAAAGATTTTAGGTTTTAGTTATGATGATTAGCCATATTGTCTCAAATCTTGCTTATTGTATTTTGGAATTTATCCAGAAGATTATGAAGTTAAATCGAAAAGACTAATAAAAGGTGAAGAAGGAAAAACTTTGGGGGAGTTGATTGGTAGAAGTTTAGTGCATGTGTCTTCATTTACTGTAGATGGCAAAGCTAGGCGTTGTCATTTTCATGACTTATTACGTGAGATGATCCTTAGAAAATTCAAGGATTTATGTTTTTGCCAACATATTAGTAAAGATAAGTCATTGTCAAGTGGGATGATTCAGTGTTTATCCATAGGAAACAACTCTAATGATTTAATGGGGAGTACTGAAAGCTCACACACTTGATCACTACTTGTTTTTACAGGTAATGAATCTGCATTAAACAAGGAATTTGTGCAAAAAATCCCTACAAAATATAGGCTATTGAAGGTACTTGATTTAGAAGATGGTTGGTTGGATTTTGTTACAGAAAATATTGGAAATCTAGCACACTTAAAGTATTTAAGCTTAAGGAATTCAAGAGTGTCAACTCCGACTAGTCTTCCGGATTTCATTGGTAAGCTCTTGAGACATTGGACATAAGGGATACATTTTTCAGGGAAATTCCAAAGGAAATTTGCAAGCTTTCAAAGCTACGACATCGTTTGGGGTATTATAAGAGGTTGTTTGAATTGAAGAATTGCCTTGGAGGCCTGACATCCCTGCAAACACTGTGTAAAGTAAGTGTAAGTGTCTTTGAATATGGAAGGGAGCTAATTATGGGTGATGATGCATTGGAGTTAATTATAGAACTGGGAAAGCTGAAGCAGTTACGGAACTTGTGCTTGACGAAAGAAATCGGAAGCACTCTATGCTCGTCAATAAATGAGATGCAAAACTTGGAGAAACTATATATTGAGTCAACATCTTGATTTGGTGTCATTGATTTGCCTTTTATTTCATCCTTTCATATGTTACAGAAGCTTAAGCTAGAAGGAAGGTTAAATAAATTTCCAGAGTGAGTTCCACAACTCAAAAATCTTGTAAAATTAACTTTGGAGCACTCCCATTTAACTGATGATACATTGAAATCACTACAAAATATGTCACATTTGTTGTTCCTCTACATTGGCATCCAAGGTTATGAAGGTGACAGTTTCTATTCTCAAGATGGAGGATTTCAGCGACTAAAAGCACTATATTTCAAATATTTATATAACTTGAATTCCATCAAACTATATCTCTAATATTTATATAACTTGAATTCCATCATTATCGATAAAGGAGCACTGTGTTCTATGGAAACACTCCAATTGTGGGGAATATCCAAACTCAATACAGTGCCTGCCATCCAGTACTTGAAAAATTTTGAACTGGATGTGTATAATATGGCAGAAGAATTTGAGCAATCCATTGCTCCCGATAGAGGACCCGAGAACCCAAGCATCCAGCATGTGCCCCTTGTAAGAATTGGTGCCACCTTTATTTCTGAAATGTCAATACTTTTTCTTGAGGGTAACCTTTCTTATTTTTGTTTTCTTTGAAAATAAAAACCGAAAACACTCAAACCAAGGATAAATAAAGGACATGGCTGATTTGATTTCCTATAAAATGATACTTTTTGTATTGTTTACCATTACTACTTATCAAGAAATGTAGTTGTTATTTAATTAATTCCTAAAATATCTTTTGTATTTTTTAGTCCTTTTATTTGTTGTCATATGCTTTATTTGTTTTTATATTTATTCAATATCACTTATTAGAAATTAAGTTATCTAATCTTTAACAAGAAATTATGTTATTGTTTTGTTCCCTCATAGTTATTTAGTAGCCATTAATTTTGTCACAATCAAAAGTCTGGCCATTGTAATCAAGATAAAATTCATCAGAATTACCCCTACAATATAGCACACTTCTTTTATGTGTTGTACATCAACAGAAACAAATAATCCAATATAAATCTGACCAAAAGTCTCTCCACCCAAGGAAAATGAAACTCAAAACTACTGACACAAAAATGGAATACCAGCAAAAATCAAAGTTCAATTTATCAATGAAAGAGAAAAGGTGGAAGTTAGGGTAATCACCAGCAAAAGCCTTCACAGCCTATAATACATTCTGTTGATTTGCCAAACTGCTGTAGAAATCTGGCAAGAAAGGCAAATCTTTCTGAAAATTGATGACAAATTTCTCCAAAAAAATCGCCTCGGTTATGCAAATAATGGCACTAAAGTGCAAATTATTCTTGAGCAGACCTTTGGATTTCAACATTTTGATTACCGAGAATCTAGGGATAATCCGCTTCTCCAAGTTGTACATTACAACTTGAGGATATTCAGCAATATCTTCTGATGGCCAACCCATATCCTTCACTAGGAAGCTCATTTTTTTTATAAACAATTCCTCTGACAACTTCATAACACTGGGAAACTTTCGAACTGCTCGAAGAGCTATTTCGCGGTTCCAGCCCCACCTCTCATAAACCTCAAACCTTGATTCCCATGCTGCTTTGCTCTTATTGGCAATAACTTCAACACCCACAACAAAAGTTGTTCTCAAAGGATTAAAACCTAATTCCTTAGCAGTGTTGACAGCTTCCACAAATTTGGAATGGTCCCTGTAGGCTAGACTCCCAGAATGCATCAACAGGTAAGATATGGAACCTTGAGGCACACCAGATTCCCTCAAAACCCTAATGTTTGGAACGAAGTGTTTCATCATGTCACCATATGTAAAACCAAATGGGGCATTTTTCAAAGCTCTAACAACTTCCCCTTCGTCACGACGTACACTTCTTAGGATCTCATACCGTGGAATGAGGCATTTTTTCAAGCTTCTGAACAACATATGATGGCTAGGAATCAGGATTTTAGGCATGTCAGTGTTGGAAATCCCAATAGAACGGAAGAACTTGAGTTTAGGCAAACTGGTATTCTCTGCATCCGCAAGAAGCACCCAAGGGTGTTTCTCAACAAGTTTTGCAATCTGGATTTTGTCAAACCCATAGTTGTTGAGAAGACCAAGAACAGCATTTGGGCCATGTGGGGTTTTCAAATTGACCTTGTTGGAGAGTTTCCTGGCCAGTGTTGGGGACACCCCACATAAGTTGATGAGGTAAGATACAGTAAAAGTGTCACCTTTTTGGTGGTTTCCATCTGATTCAGAATCAGAAGAGGTTCCTGAAGTGAATGAATTGAAGAAAATAAGGAAAGCATTGTCTTTGTGTTGCAGCAGAGAACCCCATTGGATATGGGTACTTCTGTGGTGTGTGAGTGATGCAGTTAATCTTGCAATGAGAAGAAAATTACGCACCATTTACTCACCCAGAAATTGCAGTAAACGTACTTGATGATGTTATGAAGGGGCAATGCAATGCCCAATACACAGGGAGACCAGTAACTCGGTTTTAGCGTAAGAGGGAGGCTAGGGTACGAAAGGCAAAGTCATGCGTAATTTACGAAAGGAAACTTAGATGCATGTGTACCGTTAAATTAAAATTTTAAAATTTGTTGAGTAACTGGAAACCGGTACATCACTGCACTTTGATTTTGCAGCCGATACCCTATATTTAATTTGACCCTTTAATGTCACATCTGAATAATGATACTCCGGCACTCTGCAAGCAGCATGGCAGTAATCAGTATCCGAATTTGGCCTATTCAAGCTTAATATAAGAGTAGGAATTGTAAAAGCATATTTTGTAACATTTTTACTAATTTTTTTTTCCTCTAGTTGATACTACATTAATTAATTTCTTAATTATTATTTTAAGGTTGTTAAGAAATCTTAATTATTATTTTAAGGTTGTTAAGAAAATTGTATGTAGTATGTCTTATAGAATATTTTTTAAAAAAAGTATTATTTTCAAAAGGTAGATGGAATGTAAAAGACAAAATATTTAATAGCAAAATTTTATAAAATACATAAAATAAATTAGGATAAAAATATTTAAAATATATTTAAAATTTTTAAAAATACATCCAATAAGAAAAGGATAGGTTTAAAATTTTTTAAAATATAATGTATCTTTTAAAAAATTAAACTTCTATTTAATATATATAAAAGTTATTCAATTTTTTTTAAAAAATATTATTGGGTCAAACCAAAGATTAAATTTTTAAATGAGATAAATTGATGATAAATAGTGTAATATAAAAAATCCACACAAATATATCAAAAAAAATCAACTCATAGTTAATTTTAATATTTGTGAAACCAAGTGAAAAGCAATAACAATAGAAGATATAAATAAACAATATTATCACTTTTTCTGTCAACAAAAGTAAATATATATTATTATTACTAGTAGCAAGGTACCAAAAACAAAAAAATTCTAGGAGATTATGGTGTATTTCAATCATAAGCAAAGACATGTTGCAATTTTATTTACAAAAGATACATGTTTACTATTAAAAAATAATTTAATTTGAAAATAATAAAATTAAATAATATAAATAAGAACAAATGAATTCTAAGTAATATTTAAAGTGTGTACATGTACATAATATTTTTTAATTTTGACAATCAATATTATAATAAGTAAATATCTTTATTATAAATAGTAAAACAAAACATTAAATTACTTGACTAGAACTTCTAGGACGACCAGGATATATATTTTTTAAATGGCCTACTACTTTGTCAATAGAGCAACGTTTTGGTTGACATTTTTCTCTGCCATCCATATTAGTTCATTTTCTTGTTCAAGTTGGTTGAGATTTTTTATTTCTCCTTTTGGTTTGACACGTTATTCAAAATTTAAAACAGTGTACAATTTATCCAAGTCTTTGAAGAAAAAAAAATAGATATTTCACCAACAAAATTGACATTGATTTGACAACTCACAATTTAAATTTAAGTCAGTAAGTAATAATGAACATTTGGTCCACCATGTATCAGAGTAAAACATTAAAAAAAATAATTAAGAAAGTTTATGACTGTGGACGATCCCTCCGCACCTTGAATTTTTATGTGTTTTTTTATGTTTTAATATGAAAATAATAAAAATAAATAATATAAATAAGGACAAATTAATTCTAGATAATATTTAAAGAAGTGTAATTGCACATAATAATAATAATTTAATGTTTTATTTTTTTATGCCAGTTTTTTGAATATATTTATTAAAATATACAATATGCAAAAATGATAATTTAATATAAATTAATATTTATATTTGTTTAAGTTGTCATAAATCATTTTAAACATTTTTGACTACGCTAGCCCAATAAAAATTTGATATTTCAGTTGTTAATCCCCTTAATATAGACACACACAATGGTATTTTAAATTAAGTTTTTATTGCTTCATTTTACCAAGTAATTTTGTGGATCATTTCTACATCATTTTCCATTAACCATTAATAACCTACAGATAAAATGTGTAAACTTAATAGATTTAGATATCAAACCTATTAAAAATTCAGGGATTAAATTGATCATAATTCATAAATTACCAAACAAAAAAATTTATTTTATTCAATATTTAACTTTTTTATAACTATATTTCTCCTATTCTTTGCAAACATCTCTTATATATCCTGTACAGCACGTGACTCTATCATCAACAACACTACATTAGATTTAATAATCTTTTATTCATTTTTTAATGATTAATAGTTTTTATTTATTTAATATCTTTAATAATCACAATTATTAGTTAATAATTTATCAAGGTCCAAAATTGCAATATTATAAAACTAAGAGGTCAAATATTACAATTAAAAACAACATTAAAATCGATGATTGTTTTCTATTTTTAGACACCACCTTGAATCCTTTTTAGACCCATTCAATATATAAAATTTGACTTATCATATTCATTTACATGAAAATGAAATCCAAGTAATGCTTAAATTTAAAAAAATTGTCATTATAGGACTAACAATTAATTTAATGAACTCAAATATAATTTGAGATTTCATTTTACAATTAATTTATTGAACTTGAATTAAAGTTACACTCTTTATAAAAATGAGCTAAGCTTAA
>PYAF01005246.1:3250253-3262872 GCA_007407185.1 Glycine tomentella | reverse complement strand
TCTCTGGATCCCTCTCGTTCGGGTGTGTATTCGATTCATTCATGTACCCCTCCCGCTGGAAGCCTGCCAGGAGTCGCTCCTTGTCCGTGCCTCACTGCATCGGCGA
The DNA here is from genome assembly GCA_007407185.1 of Glycine tomentella. NCBI lineage: Eukaryota > Viridiplantae > Streptophyta > Magnoliopsida > Fabales > Fabaceae > Glycine > Glycine tomentella. The sequence goes on along the minus strand of PYAF01005246.1, from coordinate 3,262,766 downwards.
TCACTCCCCGCCCTCGTCAGCGCCCGGGATGTTACAAGCACCACCATTTTCCTCGTTCTTGAATTTGATCTAGGCTAACTCAACCTCAAAAGATTGTCCAACACAACCTCTTCACACTTAGAATTGGACATCTTTGGAAAGCTGCAAGGTCAGGTAGGTTTTTGAACAGTTGAGGGTGACTTAATATTATATCTACGACAATCTTTGATACCATCTTGAAGTGACACCAAAAGCTAACTTGTCGAGTGAGGATTGTAAAGCCTTTATAAGCTCTATTTTGGCCATTTCGATAATTGACGTCCGACGTGAACACATGTTGACTAGTTTGAATTTTGATGTAAACAAGGATTTATTTTCCCCACAAACAAGGAAAGGTAACTAAAAGGTTCAATTTCAAAGTCCAATTTATGGGCCTGTGGTCTACCTGTATATCAACTGGGTACTTTGAGACTGTATCTGAGAGGGCAGCATCATACATATCATATGGCCGGCCTTCGAAAACATCAGATAATCTTTGCTCCCACCTGTCCAAGGCCTTTGGTGTGATGTGAGAAGCATTAGGTCCATCGACTAGTTCATCTGTTCTTCTGCACCACACTGCAATGCACAAAATGTAGTCAATTTAATAAGAGTAATAATAAAAATAAATAAAAGAGAATGGACCACAAGCTTCATTGGATAAGCTTTTGTAGCATGCCAATTAGGATAAGCACACATACCATATATGGCCCAGATGGCTTTTCTGCGCTCTTGGGTCATCAATTGTGTGCCTGAGATTTGCAGTACACAATGAACCAATCAAATTGACAACAACAACAAATACCAAGAAACATCAAATAGACCAACAAAGGATAGTCACCAAAATTTGAAATCATTGAATGGACTTTTAATCCTCACTGTCTTAGGAATAAAACAGCATTTCAATTATAGTATACATTTTGCAACAAAGTGAAGGCATTTTTTAGGCATAGTACAGTGGGCAAAAGTGAATAAAACACCATTTCAATTATAGTATACATTTTGCAAAAGTGAAGGCATTTCTTAGGCATAGTACAGTGGGCAAAAGTGAATATTCCTCTATAATCAACCAAGAAAGAAGAGAAAAGTCTAAAATTTGAACCATGAAGGGGGTAATAATAAACTTTAAGAAAAGTGAATATTCCTCTATAATCAGCTTCATATTAAGAAAGTGAATATTTCTTAATATGAAACTAATGTAATAATAAACTTTAAAAATGCACAAACTCATTGGAACAAGAGACAATGATTAAGAAAAACAAGAAAAGGCCAAAACAAGACCCAGAGAGAGAGAGAGAGAGAGAGAGAGAGTACCTAGATAAAATGTCTTGGCATATTCAGCACAGACTTCACCACACCTATAATAAGCATCACTCAACAGATCCCCACTGGTTAAATCACCTTCAATTGCTGGTTTGTCCAAATTCAGTGCTCTCTTTGTACCCTTGTTCTGCTCCTTGACCAGTGCTGCTTGCTTCAACACCACCTCATATACCCTCTCCTCTGAGGATCTTGAAGGGTCTGCCACTGCTGGTGAAAAGCTTGCAAAACTGATCCCATTGCACAGTCCAAACCTCCTCTGGCTTCTGCCACTTCTCCCACCAAGACCAACAATGGAGATAGGGTTCTCCTTGGGTCCACAACTCACCCAAAGAAGAACACCAGACATCTGAAACACTACTAGGCACCTTTGAATATTGGCTCAAAAAGACAGAAAAGGAAAGAGAAGGAGAAAATTAGAAGAAAAAAATGAGTAGTTTGTAAGTAACTTTGATGGGAAAAAAGGTTAATTTTTGTGAGGCTATTACAAGTTTAAGCACCAGCCCATTATTTTGAGTTTGAGGATATAGAGAAAAATGTGATTGGAAGGCTAAATGCAAAGGCAATCTCTTGTGATTGTGTGGAATAATATGCTCAGTTGTAACCTTAGCTGACACATGTAAATGTATGGACGGTGGTGTAGTAATCTGGAACTTGAACAAGTTGTTTGTCTTTAATGTAAGAAGGACTATTCCTTCTCACTCCCCACACTCTCTGTCGACCACTTTTTAACGTTTGTGAATTTGTGGTCCAATGTTTTTGGTTTTGTTTGTTTAGTAGCATGTGGGTTAAATGTGGTTGAGTGACTCGTTTAGCATCAACATTCCACCCTAGTAGGACTGACATGGTGTGGCATGAACACATGGTTGGCACATAACTTTTTTTAAGAATTTAATCAAAAGTTTGAGCATAAGTTTGTCTGTGTATGTGAAGAAACATTACTCTCTTAATTAAATTTTAGTATTATAAAAGATTAGTTTTTATCTTATGATTGAAAAATATGCTAGATTTAAAATAAAAAAGGTTTAATCACATTATTTTACAAATTTTACTACTTAAATTTTATTTTCGCAAATTGTATCACCAATTTTTCAATTTTTGCACATTATATCACTTTTGACATGTCAAAAAAAAGGGATAAATATTTATTTTAGTCCCTAAAAGTGTAAACTGATGATAAATTGATTCTTGAAAAATTAAAAATTCAAATTTAATATTTGAATATGCAAAAGTGTGACAAATTGGTCATGCAAAAAATTTAATAACAAATTAATCCCTAAATTTTGTAACTTAATATCAAATTAATCCTAAAAAATATAAGTTATTGTCTTATTGTTCCTTGAACATTACAATTTAATAACATAATATTATCATAAATTTAATCGACATAGGTAATCTATCGCACCTTTTGTACATTTAGAAACTAAATTTAAATTTGTATCTTTTAGTTACTAATTTATTATCTTCAAACACTTTATGAGTAATTACTCAAAAAAAGTTGAGGATAAATAAAATGATATCATTTTGTTATCAATGGTAAAATACATAAAAATTAAAATTTTAGATGTAAAATATGTGAAATGTAGAAAGATAGATGATAAAATTTATGGAAAAAAAACTTAGAGTAATAAAATCTATAAAACTATGAAACTTAAATAATAAAATTCGTCAAAATAAAATTTGAATAATAAATTTCATAAAATAATAAAAAATTGGTCATAAAATTTACTATTAATTCAATAAAGATTAAAAAGAATTCAACCAATGTGGATGTGGAATTGTAAACCTTGATTTGTGTAATTGTCATCTCCACGCACCTGAGTGAAGTGTTAGAATTCTGAAAGTGTACTAAATACGTAAGAGTACTTTGACAGTTTGACAGTCAATTTTTCATTTATGTTATTTTCACGAACTATTATGGCGTGTGGTAAGTGTGCTTTTAATATAGTTTTTACATCAATCAAGGATTAGGATGCATGTGTTTTGGTAAATAATTAATTAAGTGCTTATTTGACAAAAGTTTATCATCTGAGAATTTATAATCCGAAGGTTATCAACTCAAATATGTTTAAGTTGACAAACTTCACCGTAGAATTTATTAAACAAAATTAGAAGTTTATAAAAAAAGTCATAAATTGCTCTCATAAAAATAGTTAAAAAGATTTTATAAAAAAATCATAAATAGTTTTAATTTTCATTTTAAGTACCTGTATGATAAGACAAAACACAAATAAATTTCAGAAAAGCTCTTCCAAATAACCCTAAATCATGATTGATGTTAGCTTGAATTTGAAGTACTGACCCCAATGTTGTGAAGATATAAAACAATCAAAGCATGCCTCCTTAACCACTAGCCTAACATTATTTGCTTATTATTTTGGTAATCTTTTAGGAAACAATAGTGGATTTTAATTTTATAATAATATAAGAGAAACTGCAGTCCAATGTGCATTATGAATTTTTTATTACTTAGAAAGAAAAGACATAGATGCAATCAATACTAAGCAGATTTGCATCGATGAGAGATTATCTTAGATCTATAAAGATTATTATGAAAAAAGAGAGACAGGATCGAGCATGTGCATATGATTAGGATTAATAGTTAGTCCTCTGCGCTTGCAATAACTGAAACTAACCATATGAAACCAGAGCCATGTCCCACCCACCACTGACCACACCTTGGTGTAGAGTGATGACTCAGATTTTGGCTAAAATGAGAAATATAATTTCTCTTACTCCAAATAAAATATAGCAAGAACGGTTGTTACAAATGATTAAAATTTGTGCTTTAACCAAGTGATATAAGATTTAAATTTTAATTAATTTTTGGATATAAAATAAATTGTTATATAAAAAAATATTTTAATATGTATTCGAGATTTTTAATGAAAATTATTTCCACATATAGCATGATATATATATATATATATATATAAGTTAGCATAACTGAGGTAATTAAAGTTCAAGACAATCACACTCAAATAAAAACCTAAAACTATTAGTATTAATTTTTTTTTTTAAAAAATGAAGTAGGGACATGTGCCTCGTACTAATACACGTAGGTTAATCCCTTTTTATACGCCAACTTTGTTTAAATGTGGGGACTCGTGACTCGTGTAAACTTAAAGTATATCATTCATATATTTATTTAAACACCATGCATGAAATGAGGGGGAAAATAATTATTTGACTCGGCATGTATTAACATTATTATAAATATTCCGTGTGGCTGTGTAAGGGGTTGGGGTTGGGTTGGGGTTATAAGATATTTAAATTCAAACTGATCAATATTAATATATCAAATTAAATTGGTTTAGATTTTTCAAAATGAATAAATAACAACCTAAAATGAACCAATCTGACAAAATATTAAGGTTTGACAGTTAGGCTTATTAATAAAAATAATAAAAACATAGAGAAAAATAAGATAAAAGAAATCATAATAGAATAAAAGAAAGTTATTGTATTGTCTTACAAAATCATATAACAAAAAAAAAATTATTTAAAATGATAAGGGTTCGAGTTATTTTGAGTCAGATAGAGTTCTAAATGCTCAAACCCAATACTTGAATCAATATAATTGGGATTGTAACTTTAAAATACAAGCCAAACTGACAGTCCAAACTAACCCAAATCTTTCCTTCAATTTGGTATGAATTCATCCATGTTAATTAGTTATCCATACGATAATGATTCACTTAATAAGTGGAGGTACATATGTAAATTGCCCACAAAATTTGATGGGAATGGCTATGCTAGACATGCAAGTATCTTAATTATTAATTTTGGGTATCCAATAGGAAGACTTTTCACGTGAGATCGAGAGTAGCGAGGAATAAATATTGAATAATATTTTTATCATAAATAATTAAGACTAAAATACACAAATCATGTAACATTTTTTAAGTAATCAATAATCACGTGAGATTTAATCTTGCCCATGTGAGAGAAAATGGATAATAAATAGGGATGCACTTACTTGTGGTTTTGGGGGCCTGACCCCCCCAAACTTTAAAAAAAAATATATAATGTGTATAATGTATTCTTTTTTATTTCATAGTCTAATTATATTTGTGAATATATTAATATTTAAGTGCCATTTTTTTATAAATAATTTTTCTATTTTATAATATTTTTTAATGATAATAATATATTATTTTCTATTTTTAGATTTTTTTTAATTTTTATAGTCTTTATTGTAAACATAATTACATTGTTTCATTCTTTAGATAGAACATTTAAGTATCATTTTTTTTAATATTTTTTTCTTTTTATAATTCGTTATTACTATTTTATAGATTATAAATTATTATATTTGCAATTGAATGAATTTATTAGCATTTTATTTATATTTATTTTATTATAATTGTTATCTAATTTTTTATTGTAATTAATTTGAGAATTAAAAATTATTTATTTTACTAACGGAGCAAGCTAGCTTATGAACACTATATATGGGATTGTCAACTTAAGTTTTGAGATACACTAATATTCCCTCTTCTACAAATTATTCTTTGTGTTCTCTTTATTTGTCTATCTCATGTTAATTTGTTCCTTTGTGCATTGCTTGTGAGGTTTGAGTGTGCTTCTAGCGTCAAGTTCATGAATTCAAATACGTCGTCGTGTAAACTTTGGAAAAACATATGTAACATCACATAATACTCACTACTACTGTAAATGATAATATTGTCAGCAACATAATTTATTTTGATTTAGTATATTTTTATAACATAATTAATAATACTTTTTTTAAAAAAGTATGATTAATGTATATACTGATATTTTTTGTATAAAATCATGAAATTAACAATTGATATTTATAATTATTATTTTTTAAAAATAGTTTGTCTTTTCTGCAAATATATTTAATTTCTAGTAAGCTTTTGAAATATTACTAAGGTAAGTAACATTTTAAATATATACATATAGTTATAAATATTTATAATATATATATATATATTTATAATATTTGTTGGATAAATTTAGTTTTTTATGTTTGGCCACCTCTGCTATTATTTTATTGTTCTGTCCTAATAAATATATGTGCTCAAGATAAGAGGGTAAATTGAACAATGCAAAACATTTTTAGAAAGAAAAATTCAATTTTTTCGAAACTTTTCATAAGTATTTTATCTTTTGTTTTCTATTGATCCAGATCATTTGATTATGGATTGAGAGACGCCTTTCAGACTAAATATGAGATCTGGATCTCCATACTTTAGATCATTCAAGCAAGTAAGTGTCCATATTTCAAACTTGGCTCTTGAGTTATGGATCGTTATATTGATAATAGAAATGACAATGGGCCGTGGTGGAGATAGATATTGTCTTTCGAGTATCCGATCTCGATTTCCCAACATATCCCGTACCCATTTCTGATATTTAATGGATTGAAATTTGTTATCTCATCTTCGTACTCGTTGCATATCGGGTATCCTTGTCTTGCTCCGTTTTTAATAAAGATTTGTAAAATAAATTGATTATTATACATTTATTTTTAACTACTTATATATCAATTCATTACAACACATTTGTCTACAAAAATTGTAAAGAAAAAAAATCTTAAATTATGTCAAAATTCTAAAATAAAATTAACAAGTAATAAATAAAATTTTAATAATTTCATTGTGGATAGTGACATCCCCATCTCCCACCCCGACCCAATTAAAAATGTCGGATAATCCCCAAACCCAAACTCATATATACCTGATCTACTTGGATATTTCTCATCAAAGTTGGGGTGAGTTTAGGCGGACACCCACAAATACAGTTTCAATTTCATGACTCATTGAGAACGGATGAATCTTTAATCCTTGAGCCTAATATAATGGTTTCTGGAGAGTTTACCCAATAAATAATTGTGATCCTCGTTGGTCATGTTAGGACACACCATAGTCTTAAATATCAGCTTGAACGAATTCATTGAATCGAAAACTAGTGGTTTGGTCGATCCAAGCCACGTGTTGGAATATCAATTATGTAAGCAAACTAGTAAGAACTAATGTTACATGGTCGGATGATATATATGATCGAACCAACTAACCAGAAAGTCTTATGATTCAGTCCTGTTCGTGTTCAACAATTTTTTCTGAAAAAAAAAAAAAAAAAAGACTCTTCTGGAAGAGTGCAATGCAGACAATTTCAAACAAATTATTCATTCATTAATAAATAAAAAAATATTAACAAGATATTGTTATTCACAATTGAGTTTTTTTCAATTCAATAAAAAATCTCAATATTATACCTCTTGAAAAGGATTCACATTTTTTAGCAGTAAATTTTAAATCTTGTGCGTATTTTATCATCAAAACATCTTGAAAGTGAATCATATTACAATATTTATCTAGTGTAATGAGTGAATTATATGACAAAAATAAAGTGTTAGAATATTTTAATTGATTAGTGATGTCATTTGATCTCGAATTAGATATTTAATTGATTTGAATAAGGGCCTGTTTGGATAAGCTTCTTTAGAAGCACTTCTAAAAGAAAAAAATAAGAAGGAAAAAATGAAATGAGCTTCTCCAAAAGTAAAAATAAGTTGTTCATTAACCTATTTTTAGAAGCTCACCAATATATCTTCTCTTAAAGATGAGATGACATTTACAAATGAGCTAATGGAAAGTTCATTTTAGCTTATGGAGAAGCTCATTTCCCTTTTTTCTTCTTATTTTCTTCCTCTAGAAGTGCTTCTAGAGAAGCTTACATTCAAACAGGCCCTAAAAGATGTTCCATTTATCTATATCTATGGTTTACAATTTTTTTTCGCAACAATTTGTTTTTAAATCAATATATTAATACATCATATGAAACATTAAACGATGATATAGGACATAAAATTTATCGACTAAATAAAGGTTTTCATAGCACTCTTCATGTGCATTTGAATTCCAAGGCATGCTTTCGTCTACGTTTTCGTGCTTCTTCCAAGCATTATTTGAGGCATTGAATTAAGACTAGTTGGCCAGGTTTTCTAACTGTCGTGTCATGAAGCTGACCATGACATGAATGTGTGTGTGTCCCAATTTGAAGTTTTAATTTACTCTTCCTCTTGTCCAATAAAGACGCTTTCGTGCACTTTTCGAATCCTAGAAGTTTCTATCTTTTCTTCCCCAAATTTGTGGTGAATATGTTTGTAGACTACTTGGGATCAAGGAGTGGCCACACTAGCCATTTTGAGCCAACAGTTTCTGTAGCAATCAAACAAATGTGAGTTAGCTTTTTTTATATAATTTTTTTGGTGGAGGTTAAATCAGCTATCTTTGTGTGTGTTTTTATTTGCACTATTTACATAAAACCACCAATACGTGGTAAGAGGGTTTCTTTTCTATTTTCTGTACGTATCCCCATTTATACATAAGAATACATGCTTCAAACAAATATTTTTGCTCTTTACTTAAACATGACCGTAGAATTCTCAATTTTATTTCGAATAAAATTATTGCTTGTTATTTTCCTTTTTTCTCAACTCTGTAGTGAGTTTTATAAAGAGACAAATAAACTTTATTGTTCATTCGTTAGTAAGGACATTAATTTTAAATGCTAGCTCTCAAGTCTATTATTATATATTTTTTATGTATTTATGCTCGCTCTTATCATGAATGAAATCAGATAAGTATATTTTCATTAAAAAAAAAAAAAGCATGATTGTGAAATAGGGTAAAAATTACCCCGCAAGTAACATTGTAACATGCATTTCTTATATAATTTCTACTTATAAAATTACAGTTGATAATTCCCATCCTATCTTATTGTCATGACTCATGATTGATAATCATTAATTGTGTTATTGTAAGAAAGATGTAATTTAATTTGTTATTTTAGACTTCAAAATAAATGGTGGTCTTCATCTATAATTATATACTATAAATTTCAAAATTACAAATCAATAACTTTCAATAAATTAACGGATGATGCATTTGCTGGGTCTCCTACCTTATGCAAAAAACAACTTTATCAGAGTTATCAGTTATTGTAAGGTAATCAGAGGTGATAGCGGAAACGTGATATTGAAAAGTATATAAAAATTGGACAAGATAATAAATGAAGACAGAGATTTAACGTGGTTCACCCAAAAAAATAGGCTACATCCACGGATGATGAAGAGCAAAACTTCACTTTAATGGAGTAGAGTACAATAAATTCTCTAGGGGCCAAAGCACAACGAGAATAACAAATTTGTGTTTAACACACAAATTAAACTCACTCCTAAAACTATAAAAATGAGAGTATCTCAAAAAGTGAAGAATAAGAGAGTCTGATGGAATTGTATCTTGCTCAAAAATTGTCTTCTATCTTTGCATGAAGCCTTGGGTATTTATAGAGAAGCAATGGGCTGCTGCAAATGGAAGTGTTCATGTGAACACTTTGACTTCATTTTGCCTCCATTGTTGAAATTTTCCTTAATGATTAGGTGAGCTAATTGTGGATATAGAATGTCAATACATGTGGGCTATGAGGAGAAGTTGCAGCCATTTAATGCAGCCAATATTGAATGCAGCCATTGAATGCAGCCAATATTGAATGCAGCCATTGAATTTTCTAACAGTTATAAAGTTAAAAATTACAACAAGGCATGTGTCAAAACGATAACTTTCAATAAATTAATGGATGCATCTAGACCTCCTACCTTATGACAAAAATAACTTTAATTTAGCGTTATCAGATACAAAACTGTTATGTGTATAGCTTATTTTTAGCATCATTTAAATCTTCCCCTCCTTCGGTTACACAAGGGAAATTGTTATGTGTTAATTGTTTCTTTAGGAAGACTGGTGTATGCCATACTTTAATGGCTGAATTATTTGGCCTTCTCATTGGTCTTCATGTAGCATCAATTGAAAATTTATTACAAAACATAGCTTATATATAGAAAATTACTCAAAAATTGCTGTCAAGCTGATTGAGGAAGAGTATCCGAAAGAAACTCTATCACTGTTATGCCAGTGTTCATGAAATCAGCAGATTTTGATCCAAATTAAAATAAAAAAAAAATAGCTCGATCTCTTAAATTTTACTACTAAAATTGTTGTAAAGTTAAGTGCATGTATAATTGGCCTATTTCTTCCAAAGACTAGAAGTCGTTATTTAGAGGATTAGTTCAACTTTCAAGTCAACATGCACTGCACCATATCAATTATATAGTTTCTACGCGCGTTTTCAGCATATCCAATTAAGGGAATTAATTATCATTTTGCCTAGGTCCACTTTAATTTCTAACAGACTAACACATTCACCAAGATACTAGATCACATCATTAGCTAAAAGTAAACCCTTCCAAATCAACCGTGTTTCACACTTTACAAACTTGACCAACCACCTAACATATAATTTTGTTACAACAACTAAATGAACATTTAAACAAACACATATCACTGGTACATATTAACAAATAACAACACACTCAACACCATATATATCAATTATATTGGTTAAGATAGTCCCAAGTTAAGGGCTTGAAGACATGAGCAGCCTCAGATTCTATGATCTCCAACTGCTTCTTGGCAAGGTGCATGTACACAATCCAATCACCATTTCCCAAAGGACTTGGCATTGGCATAACATAACCAGCTTCACCACCCCAAGGAAAATGGTATGAGGCAAACACAACCTTCCCCCACCCAAAATCCACTTTGCCCTCCGGAAATCTTTGTCCGGAAGACACGACAAAGGCTGGTCCCTCGTTGGCGTTGTTACAATAAATTTTAGCTATACCAGGGACCGGCCGGTGAGCCTCCACCCAATCAATTAGCCCTAAGAAGTGCTCCTCAGTTGCGGCGGCAGCCAAAAACTCGTGAACCGCTTCCGCCGCAAACCCTAGCGGCTCCTCTACCAACTCCTCCACCGGTTTCCCGCCAAAGGGTATGGAAAGCACATTCCCAAAATAACTCTCCATCATTGCTTCACTCTCTTTGTCACCATTGCCAAGCCTTTTCCTTCCATCAACCACAATGCCCATTTTGGCCACAACCCTTTTACCATTTCTCTCTTTCGAAGCCGCACGTGCAACCATCTTCCACAAGAATGCGGAGAAACACTCGAGCTTTGTGCGTGTGGCGGCGAAGACTTGCATGCGGTGGAGCTGCTCCGCCGTGACGTAGTATATGCGGCTGAGGAGAGCGGCTGCGGCGGTGGACTGAGGAGGAGGAGGAGGAAGCTCGGAGATGGGGGTGTACATGTGGTGTAGGGAAGGGTGGATGGAACCTGGACGCCGAGGGCTGAGGAGGGAGCGGCGGAAACATGGGTGACGAGAAGCGGTTGCGGCGACAGTGAGGAGGACGGTGTTGTTGGGCTTGGTGGGCTGGGCCATATCGGCCCATGAAACAAGGAACATGTTTGTGGAATAGGCATCTGCGACGCGATGGTCAAATGTGCATGCCACAATTATTCCACCACACTTGAGTGAAGTTGCCTACAAATGCAGATATCCATGAAATAGTACTTCATCATGTCATGCCCTAGACCAATACTATCCTTTTTAAGCAATTATGGTGTATTTCGTGTTCATTCTTTTAAATATAAAAAAATATTTTAGGGAAAAAAATTAAGAGAATTTTTTTTTCACTTAAAAGGAGAAAATATTTTTATTAAAATGATATATTTAGTCAAAAGATCGGTATAATAATAATAATAATAATAATAATAATAATAATAATAATAATAATAATAATAATAATAATAATAATAATAATAATAATAATAATAATGACATTTGGTTTGATTGTTATGACCATTTTCGTTGGCTGCAAATTAAGTCATTCTATCTCCCAATTATGTCCTTTATATTTGAATAATATCTTAGCGAGTTTTTTTTTTATACATTTTACTACATATATTTTAAATATAAGTAAATTTTAAATATATAAATAAGAAAATGTATGAGATAAAATAAAATTATTCTTAAATAATGTATCTTTAAAAAGGAAAACTAAAACAGGAGTTCATTATGTAATAATGTGAATTATATTTATCAAATAAAATGGATAAAAGAAACAGGACTTTTAAAGTTGAGAAAAATATGAAAATAAAATTATTTGAATTAAAATTCATCATTTCTAACTTTTTGTTTGATAAAATACGTAAAAAGTTAAAATTTGAATTTGAATATGAATTCAATTACTTAACTCGTTTTCATTAATCAATTAAAAATCATCATATACATAGTTTTTTAATTAT
>PYAF01005246.1:3205836-3250153 GCA_007407185.1 Glycine tomentella | reverse complement strand
CCAAACACAAGAGGAAGGTTCAACATTAAAAGTAAAAGGCATATGACTTTTTAAAGTAGTCTTATAGTCAAACAAATTTAATCTTGATTATTCACAGTTATATGACCTAGATTTAAAGTTTCTTACCTTCTTAAATTGAGAATTATTCTTAGTTGATACTTTGTTCCTATATATAAAAAACAATTACCTGATTTATCAAGATTAAAAAAATAATTAATTTAATTAATAATAATAAATTTGTCTTAAATTTAAATTTTTTTTCTAAAACTATCATTATCATTAATATTTTTTTCTCTTATAAGAATTTGTCAATACATTATATTTCTTCAGAAGTATTTTTAGTCTAAAAAATAATTAATACAAATAACAATATAGATTAAGTTTTATAATTAAAAAGAATAAATATTATTTCAAACTTAAATCTCAATAGGAACATAAGTCATTCTTAATACGCTTCATACATGTGTATGATTTGAATGGTTAAGATTAATTTGACTCATATCTGTGTGTCTGCATGTATGTATCTAATATTTGAATGATAAAGATTAAAAAGAAAAAATAACCTTTTAAAGTGGAGGACACGTTGGAAAAGTAGTTTACAAGCTTTCAAATGCAGCTTTATTAAAAATTGAATATTGAAACTTAGTATATATATTGTTTATATATTTAATATATTATTAATTCTGTAAAAAATAAGCATATTATTAATATAAATCTTTAATTATACTATGCATGATCCAATAGATCAGCTTGTTTAATTTACACCTAGAATCAATTTCACACATTGTAACATATATTTGAATATAAAATATATAATTGAGATTAATTTGAATTATTATAACTATATTTAGTGATTTAAAACAAATTTTATAAAGAAATTAAACGAAAAAATCACGTGCTCTTTTTGGAAACAAATTGTCACCGTAATAAATGTTTAAGTTGAATTTTTGGGTTAAATAACTTACGGGATGATGTATATAAGATAAGTATCATAACTATATCATATTCAATTATTACTTATTCGCTAGTTATTAGTTAGGTTTCTGGTTGTGCATAGATTTGACATTGCGATCACAGACAAAGATTCAATATTTAATAATAATTTCACACCCAATAAGTGGGGGACAAATGGATTTTTTTAATGACGAGTGACGTGTTAAAAAGAAGAAAAATTGTGAAATATTACGTACTATCAGTTTCCGTTACCTGTGGGGATTAATGCGACAACTAAATAAATAACAGCACTTTTTTTTAAGTTAAAGATTACATATATTTTTAATCTATTATTCAGAGATTAATCTTCTTTAATATAAAGAAATTTTATATAAGATGAAAATCAAATATAAATTCTTCACCTAAATAAATTGTTTTTCTTCACATAAGTACAACTAAATATTATGCGTCAACCCTTTAGATATAAACCAGAGTACTTCCTTATGTATCCTAGTGAGGAGTTTCATAGGATTTATGATTCATTAAACATAAATCGTGTTCCAAACTACTCCAAATACAAATCGTGTTCCAAACATGTTCCAAATACACGCCGTAAGAGTGAAGAATTGGAACATGGATAATTAAAATTGGATTCTTGTTATTGTAAAAAAAAAAAATCGAAACATTTTCCATCTCATAGTATCCTTCAGCTTCTTTTTATAAGAAATGATTGATTTTTAAAAATATAAGAAATATAGATAATATTTCCATGTATATTAGTTATTAAGCTTATATTTGTTATTGTGAAGTCGATCAACATTAAGGAAACACTTATTAATTCTTCGTATTTCTACATCTTTCTCTAGTTGAAAATAAGATTGAAGTGTCCACAAAGCAATTCTCTTAAATGAAATGCAATTTGGACCAATGCTTATTTAAAAGGTAAATATTAACTAAAAAATTATAGGCTTAAATATATTTTAATCTTAATAATATATTTGTTTTATTCTTTTAATTTCTATAAAAAAAATTTATGCTTTTAGTTCATATAATTTTTTTAGTTATAAAATTGGAAAATTTTGATATTTTTTTTCGAACAATAAATACTAATTGTTAGTTTTATTGTTAATAGGAAGAGTTGCATTCATGATTTTTTTCCTTCTTTTTAACCATCTAACTAATTTTATATTTCTTGAAAACTTTTGATATTGATTCCACTTCTATTAGTATTTATTTTAGCGTGTATTATTTAAGAAATGTCAAGTTTATTCTCGAATACATTGGTGACATATCATCAATAAATAGTTTCAGGGACTTAAATCATAACATAAATTGTTATAGAGACTAAAACCATAAAAAATTATGGGGACTAAGAACATAAAACAAGTATATTACAAAGAAAAAAAATATATTTAAGTAAAAAATATAACATAAAATAATTTGTGACAATAAACACGGTTCATATGACTATGACAAAGTGAAAAAGATATTTGAACATCTAAGAGTAGACCTAAAAATATATATAAACAATTAATATGATAGATAATGTGATGTGGCAAAAAATAGAGATAAAAAAAAAAAAGAATGATAGGTAGCAATTTAGTGATATTTTAGGAATATCATGACTTGATAAAAAAAAATTTGGTTTCCACATTAATTAGGATTTTCCTTCTTATTAGGGTTGGTCCTGTGATTGTTTTGTAGTGCGACCAGCAGGGCTCATGGCCAAAAGGGATAAAAAAATCCGGTCAATATACTATGAGGAGGGAAAAAGAATTCAATTTCTTTAAACGACAACTCCATCTTGGTAGCTTATCTAAAGACTCCTTTAATTTTTAAATTTTAACATTTTCAAGCATGAAAGCTAATAAAATTTAAATTTTTACAAAAATACATAAATGTTTATTCGCATGTGATATTTTATTATGTATTTGTGAGTAAAGAAAATTAATATTTTGTATGTAATAAATTTTATTATTTTTAATGAAATGGTATGTCCATTTTTTTATGAATATATATTTATCATACTTGTACACAAAGGAATTATATTCATATCAAAGAAGTTTAATAAACAAAGTGTATAAATTATTATAAATTCTTAATAAATCTTTGTTATAGATGAAAAAGACTTTTATCTATTATTTTGTCATGGAATCATAAAAAGAAAGGACCGACCTTACTTCTTATAACCATATATAGATCCCCATGCATATTTTCATGTTTTTAATGAATAATGTCATTATGGCCTGTTAGTAATACTACCATCTATATAGTACCTGGACAACAAGCACACCATTCTTCTTCGTAGGAACAAACTTCCCTTCAATGGTGTCATCTGGGTTGTAAAAGTTGAGGCACTTTAACTCAACATCTGCCTCAGCTTCAACAAAATCAACTCCACGATTATTACAAAGCACCTCTGGTTCACCCATATTATTTGGCACAACTTCACCTGCAAATACATAATAAGAGACTAGAGTTTGTGCCAAGGCCTTTTTAAGAGACCCCACCATAGATCCAAAGGTCATTTTGTTGGTGCCACTATTCCCTAAGGTTGTGGATGTGAGCATGGGATTTTTGTAGCAAAAGAAGACTCCTACATCAAGTGGAGGTAGAAGTAGGTCAAGGTTAGAAAGTGGGAGCCAATGTTCTTGCATTGGTACTACCGCTGCCACCACCTCTTCACTGGTCACATTCACGTTGAAATCTCCATTCTCAACACCCATTTTGGATAAGAATATTTTAGGGGCAAGATATGATTAAGAGTGTTTAATTTCCAAGTAGATTGGCCTCGCGGTACTAGTTCTATTTATAGCTCTTATGTACTTATAAGCTTAGTGGGCTGGTACAGGTGTCTTTAATTGGAGTCAATGTTGGTTCATCTAGTTCAATTTTATTTTTTATTTTAATGTATAAAATAAGCATTATATAGATGTAGGAGTGGCGAACAAATCCTCCGAAACTTAATTTCTAATTGTTTCTCATACTTTATGGGGTACTTTAGTTCAATCATTGTGCAAAAGATTCCCTGTGTGAGATATTTTATATAGGGGTCGATTTATAAAAAGATTAATGTACGGTCGAAATAAAAAAATAGTTAGAAATTCAATTATTTTACCTATCTTGAATTTGAATTTTAAGTATGTAATAGTATTAATATTTAAAGTAAGAATTTTATTGTTTATAGAAATCTTAGTCAACTTAAACAAAATTCCTTCCCATGAAAAAAAAAACAGCTGAAATCTCTAAAAGAATAAGAAGAAAGTTAATTATATATGTCTGTCAAAATACCGAATTAAAGACTAGAAAGCTAATTATGCTAGTAGACTCAATTTATATGAGAATTTTTCCATACAGTTTTGTGTATATTGGAAAATCCCCTTCATAATATAGTAGGTTAGATCTGGCAAATTATGAATTATAAGATATGACATGACTAAAATATGACATGTAAAATATTAATTAATCTAATAGTAGCATATATTAAAAATTTAAATCACCACGAGATAATTTATATTTTAATTAAGAAATCAATTAAATTTAGAGTCTGTAAATATAATAAAATGCTATAATTTATTAAAATACTGTATATTGCTTATAATTAACATGCGTACAACACCAAGAATAAAACTATTATTTAATGGTATATATCATTAGTTCATTACTTTACAGACCTTTACATACATTAATAAATACATATATAATTATTTTTAATAATTACAAAATTAGTACCTAAAAAAATTACAAAATTACATTTGAATTAAAAATTAAAATATAAATAATTTAAAAAACAAAAACAAAATTGATTTATTGCCTCCGTCTGTCCCTAACAAATCCTCTCAGGCTTGAAGATTTAAAGATGAATTTCCTAAATATAATTATAAGACTAGTCTTAGAGACAAGTAGAAGTGAATTAGCAAAGAATCATGTGATCTTTTACAGCAACAAATATTGTAATATAAGTTAGTGTCCAAATCCAGCATCCTTAATTAACTGATGTTAAATATGTGAGGCGCCCAAACAAATTTTATATTAATTTATGCAAGAGAATTGTAAATTTACATAAGTTTAATTATGAAAACAACGATAGAAACTAGAAAGTTATATGTTATGTTAATAATCTTGTATTTATTTTTTTTCTAGCTTAATTGATTTCACTTACTCCAAAGTTAACAGTTCCTCTTCATGGATCATGAGAACCTTGGAAACTCTATCCCTAGCAAGTGGGGACCTCCTCCTTGTTGTTTTGTAACATTTTTCTTATCTTAGTTTATCTTCTTAAATATAAAGAAAGGTTATTACGTCTTTTTCTCAGTAGGTTTATGTTCACCTAATCGATTGCTGATTCCTCTACTCCAAACCACTCACTTAACCTTTGATTCCTCTACTCCAAAACTACTCACTTAACCTTCATCTTCTTGACGTGATTGATGCATTTTATTTATTCAAATGTTATGCATTAGGCGTACGTGTTGTTCTCTAATTAAATCAAGGGCATTCAGTACAAGAATGTTTACTATTATACTGAATTATAAATTTGTCTGTAATATAAACAAATTACAGTGAATTTAGCTGTTGGTATTGATTAATTACTAATTCTAAATTAATTTTTTCTTGACTAATATTTTATCAGACGGTTTTTTTAACATAATGGATAAGAATTACAGTAAACTTAATCCATTATAATCAAAATAAGTGTTACATTGGGATTAATCCACTGTAATTTATTTTTAACTTTTCAGAAATTAAAGAACTATTTTTTTTGTCTGTAGTAGGCTCAAGCCACTATAATTAACATAATGATTAGAGTGGGTTTAACCCACTGTAATATGTTTTTTAATATATTAATTAAAATTAACAAACCAAAAAAATAAATTCCCTCTCACAAGTCACACCCTCCAAAACCTAAATGCTAACTGTCACGAAATCTCAGTCACTGTAGCAACATCGACGACAGCTGCGACACAGTCTTAGAGTTCCTGTGGCTCATCGACGGCAATGACCTGCGGCGCTTCTCCACGTTCGTTCCTCCTCCTCCTCCTCGATGGCGCTCCTTCCACTTTATTCGTCGAAATTGGTACAGTGGTATGTTATTTGATCCTTGCCTTTTATTGACAGTTCAAGCCCAAGGACTTACTCTTCCTTGATTGGTGTATTAGAGATAGAATATTTGGGACTGTAGGTCAATCACATTGTCCCTCAATTCTCTTACAGATTCTGGCATAATGTTTTATACAAGTCTTTTCCCTATCACTGATAATATATGCTTCCTTGTATGTAGGTACTTCCATTTATATCATACAAATCCTCCATAATTCATAGTTAAGCTAAGCATAGAAGCAGGACACCCCACTTTTGCCTTAGTTAGGGAGAGCACCCACCCTTTCTCATCCTGAAAATCTAAACTTATCAGAGCTTCAAGAGCTCTGGAGTTACTCTTCTTTATGTATGTGCCTTTCAATCACAATTTCTATTTTCTTTTCAAATAAAATATATACAGTACTATTTCAAAGTTCAATAATCCAATTTTTATAGTAACTCTGATTTAATTTGTAGGGTGATGTAAATGATCTGAAAGCCTTGTTAAGGCAATCAAGCAAGTTGATGTTCTAATATCTACACTAGGTGGGCAGCAGATAGATGATCAAGTGAAGGTCATAGCAGCAATAAAAGAAGCTGGAAACATCAAGGTACGTACATCCATAATCCTTTCTTTACAAATTAATTAATTAATTAATTAATGACTGTCCGGAGTACTTCATTTTGTGAATTGCACCCATATCCAAAAGATATAGTATATTGGTGCATGTTAGGTAAGTTTGGGTACTTATCAAAACAAGGTGACGAACATATCATATTTGTTTTTTGTGTTTTAAGATTTATATAGAAGAAACAAACAACAAATATAAATATTTGAAAAAAAACAACTTCAAAACAGGGTGACAGTTTTATAATCATAAGTGAAAATAGAAAGTAAAATAGAAAATATTTTCTCAAAGTAAACTAGCCATAAGTTACCATTCTAATTTATAATTTATATAATAGATCAAATGACAATTTTTAGTTATACTTTAAGGTGGGGTTTTGCCTTACTTTCCATATTTCATTTTTGTTTCGCTATTTAATCAAATTCATTTCATGCTTATTTATGAGATCTGATATGTAAGTTTGTTAATTCTATGTTTTTCAAATTGGTATTGTGTGCATACTCATCCAACATAGCTTAATGGAAACCAAATTTCTTTTCTGCTGAGTTTAAATGGTTGAAGTATTGAAAACTTTACTTAGCCATCTGATGTGATGTTTCTTTTATCACCAGAGTTTCCTCCCATCTGAATTTGGATTAGATGTGGACCATTACAGGGTAGTTGAGCCAGCGGCCAGCTTTTTCAACAAAATAGTGAAAATCAAAAGGGTAATTGAAGCTGAAGGAATCCTTTACACTTACTTGGTCAAATACAAGATGCTATGCTAGATGTTAAGGGTTTATTTGTTGTTTTTTTACTTCAGGTATCTTGCAACTTAGATTTAGATACTAACTAGTACAGTAAATTTCCTGAAACACAAATACCCATTTAAGTGACTAACTTCTTTAATTTCAACAAATATTTTTTCATATACGCAAATATAATAATCGAATTCTTAATTATACACTTACAGAACATAATTATCTTTATCTGTCTACTAATATATACCACACTTGGCCACAATTTTCAGTGCTACTAGCAATAGGTTCATGAAAGGATATGTTGATCTGTAAAAGCCAGCAACAACCAACTAATTATTGGGGTAATTGAGTTTAACAATGTGATGTTGAACTTATTGTTGGGGTCCAAGGAGAATCATGGGTTGTTCCTTTAAACAATGTGTTGCTGCAATAGCATAATTTAAAGAAGCACTAAAGATTGAAATGGACCAATTCGGGTGGTTCCATTTTATCTTTGCCCTTTCACTTATTATTCTGATCCCTCAATGTTTTTTGTTTCATTCTGATTTTGTTTCCACACTTTTCTTGTTTTGTTTGATTATCAATAATTGTCTCAAATGACATTATGAAAATTTGAGTAGTGTACCCAAGTGTGTCGAACCATTAAATTTGGTGCATCTTGTGTGCCAAACTGGTGTAGTAAGTGTGTGTATGTGTGTTGGTGCATTTTAGTAGTGTAATAAGTGTGTTTTTATGATTTTTACATGACATACTTAAATATCTTAAGTATTTTAAAGTCGCATAGGCTTGGCCGACCTCTTCACATTAATGAGGTGTTCAAGGAGACATGTATTAGGAAAAAGGACAACACCTAGGTGGAAAAGAGATTAGAACAAACCTATGTAAGTTAACATGTTATATAAATTATTTAATTTTCTAGTAAAAAAAAGTAACTGTGACATCGAATCCAGAGCAGCTAAGAAAATAAAATATAGTTGCTTGCGCAAAAAATATTCTATTTAATTACGGACACTTTCAGAAGAAATTGCAGGAAGGCTCTAGTTGTGGGGCGTAGGTCATTAACCCTACATCAAGAGTTAAATTGTGGGCTGATGTTGTTGGACGCAAGTCTTGGGGACATCTTTATGGACCTGGAGACATGTCATCCCATTATAGGCCTGGTGTGGAACCACAAGTGAAGCGAGAATCTTGTAGATCATCTCAAACCATTGCTCCAAAGTGAGTGGCTAAACAAATCTCACAAGCAAATGAAAGACTTGAACAACAAAACCATCAGAAGACACAAGAAGGGATGCACAACACCATTAGAAAACTTAAGCATCTATGAGTGACCTCAGCCAACATCTTCAATCTCGTCGTTGTCGCCATCTAGACTATGAAGAATATTCTTATCATGATGACCAATACCATCCCACTAGGCATTAGAGACATGACATATATATATATATATATATATATATATATATGATATTTTTGTAGTATGACTTAGTATTTCCATGATTATTTGATACTTTATACTTCATAGAAGCACTTCAATGGTTTTTTTATATGAATTAGTGGAAGTGCTCACATGAATTTGTATTATGACAACTACCATAGTTATATTGTGAAGAATATATGGTTATATATATGGAAATGAAATATTGTTATGCATTAATTTTACGTTTAAATAGGTACTTTTTTTTATATTATGTTCAAATAGGTATTGTTTTTACAGGTTTTGATAATTTTGTAAAAAACAATTTAATTTTAAAAACATAATTACCAAAGGTTAAATCCACTATATTACAATGGTTTTTTATTGTGCAGAAAACACAAAGGTCCATTGTTACTCATTACTTATTGGTGGCTAAGTCCTCTGTATTATCGACGGTCAATTTATTGATGACTAAACCCATTGTATTAAGTTTTATTTGCAGTGGGCTTAGCCCACTTTATTATACACAACTTCTTCATGACTGCAAATAAAATTTATTGACGAAGGTTCTACAGACGGACTGATACAAATACAATAGGATATCACTATTACATTAGGCTTTTATCCCATTATAATAACGAATATTCTTGTAGTGATTCAATAAATAATAATAAACAATAACTGTATTGTTTTAGTTTGGACAACAGCTTTTATTATACAACTAAAAAGTAAGAAACATATAGAAATGTTTTTATAAGTAACTTAAGATATTTTATAAAATATTTAACCTAAAAACATCTTTAAAGTAATAATATGTTTATATATATTATTTACTTTACAATAATTATTTCAAAATTTATAGTTACCATAATTTTTTATTGGCTAGCAAGGTAAAACTATTGAGTTATAAAACAAATAAAAATACTCAATATATAATTTTGATTAAATACAAATAATTATAAAATTTTAAAGTTGTGTCTTATTTATCATCATATCAAAATATTATATATACATCTGCACGTACAGGACTAGAAAAAAGGTTTAGGGTGGGCATGATCTAAAACTAATTTTTTTTTATATAAATTAATGTATACATCAAATTAAACTAATTTAAAATGTGACTATAAAAAGCAATTTAAAATCTAATATATAAACGAGAAAAACATTTTAAATTAATTAATGTAATTAAAATTGTATCAAAAATTAATGTAATTAAAAGCAATAAACGTATAATTACTAAAATTATATATACACACATGAAATAAATAGTATTTCTATAATTAATATAAGAAAATAAAATAATTTATATAGAAGTTAACATATATTTAAAGCAAATGTAAAATGCAATAGTTATAGATACAACTAATATGAGAACTTATATTAATTAATATATATTTTAACTACCTAATATATAAGGTTTTTAATTATTATTATAGAAGAATCTATAAAATAAAATACAAGTAAAATTCAATAATGTAATATTTGAAATCATAATTGATATGTGTTGATTAGATAACAGAGAACATTTAAAAAAAAGAGAAATAAAACTCACCATAATAATTTTGGTAAAAGTAAAAACATGTTATCTAAAGGAGGGACAATGAATAAGAGATTTGGGGTGGCAGGGGAGGGGGGCTACCCTTGTGGGCTTGTGGCAGCCAACCTAGTTTCACCCCCTTGCGTTTGATGGAACAAACAAAAACATACAAATGTGAAGTTTTTGAGCAGTATTTAAAACGAAATCAATGCTTTTTTTTGTATGAATCTTTGTGTTCAAATATCCTCTTAGTATCTATTCAAGTCAAAGAAAGTAGGAGAATAATCAAAGATGAAATGCACCAATGCGGACATACCTCATGTGTTAAAGTCAATTTGACCTCTGGAGTTTGTTGTTGAAGTGTGACTCAAGAAAGAACAGCAAAATGGTGTATCATCATGAACTGGACATGCATTTAATACATCAAAGGACACTTTATTCAAACACAAAATGAAAAACTTTTAGAGATACCAACTACTGGTTGAAGAAGCCTATAACTATCAGAAGTTTTGAAGAATTATAGTTAGAAAAATGAATTCATTTTTTAACCTCTTATTCTTTCCCATCTTCAAATTTTCTTCTGTATATTCTAAGTTTATAAAAAAAACTCTCAGAACACTTTAGAGGAAGAACTATAGCCTTGTTTAGTACAATATAACATTAACAAATTTGTTGATTTGTTTAGAGGAAGAAGTAACTTGATAGACAAAAAATACCTATAGGTTATAATAAAAGCTTGAGGATAAGCTTTCTATAGAGTAAAAAATACAAAATATATTTGTAACTTTTTGAAAGTTGATGAAAATTTGTGTGGGTTGTCAAAAACTTAGCAATCCTTTGTGCCAACACATTTTTTTAAATCAACTCATGCAGAGAACCGAGTTACA
Organism: Glycine tomentella; assembly: GCA_007407185.1. Lineage (NCBI taxonomy): Eukaryota > Viridiplantae > Streptophyta > Magnoliopsida > Fabales > Fabaceae > Glycine > Glycine tomentella. The sequence continues at coordinate 3,238,931 of PYAF01005246.1, read as the reverse complement.
TATGCTGAGAGGAATTAAACTTCTTAGCCAAACAGTGATCATCAAAAACTATCATGGTCAATGAATTGGAAGATAACATTGGCTTGAATTCAAGGTAGATTTCATGGTCAAGGGTCGTTGGCCTGAGACTCTTAGATTCTTTCCCCCTACCTTTTACAAATGGCAATTGAAATTTAATGCACAAGACAATTGAAATAAAATTTTATAAAAAGAGACCAAACAATTTTTTTTTCTTCTAAAACCATGTCTTATAAATAGGAACATGTGGATTAATTAAGTTTATTTTATTATTTTTAAAAAATGTTACCAATAATTACCAATTATATTCTTATTAATAACCATTAACAAAGGACAAATACTTTGAGTATTTAATAAGGGTAACTAATAAAAATAAATAAATGCTTTATATAAATATTATAAAATTAATATCTTATATAACCTCCATTTCAAAATAAGTGTCGCATTTGAAAAAAAAGTTATCCCAAAATAAATGTCACTTTCGTTATTTAATATAAGATTAATTATTCTTTTGTATTAATACCTCTAATAAATATTACTTTAGTTTTTGTATCTAATAATATTATTCTCTTTTATCTATTTATTAAGGTTAATTTGTAAATTAACATTATTTTTTTATTTATTATAAATTTTTCTTGATATGTAAGATGATACTTATTTTGGGACAGAAAGAGTGAAACTGATCATCAATTTCTTTCTTATTTTAAGGATCAAAGAAAGTATTCTTTTTAAGTAGTAAATTATGAAAAAATGGCATGTACGGAGATGAAAGAGAAACTGGTTGTTGGAAACTTAGGAGGTAATTAAAACGGGTTTGAGGAGAAAAAATATTGAAAAATAGTTTATTTTAAAAGTTTTTTTTATATTAAATTTCAATTGATGTCTTAAACAAGCTAAGATCTGGTATTAACTTTTTTTTTATATAAAAAAAAAGATTAACTTTGAAATTTCAGCTGTCTCAAACATACATTGTCATTCCTTAGTATCTAAAACTAAAGGATAAATTTGTTTAAATTTATATTTTTTTGAAAGTATTTTTTTATTTGTCTAAATTAATTTTACTTTAAAGAAATAGTGTTTTTTAAAATTTTAATTAGAAAATTATATTTACGTCTTAAAAAATATTTTTAAAATTATTTCTTTTAAGTTTAAACTAATTCATTCAAAATCTACTTGTAGAATATCAATCATACGTTGATGTCAAATCAATATTCCATAGCAGCTTTTCGTGATAACAAAGAGAAATTAACTCAACATGATAAGCACGACAAAAAAATTAAAAATAATACAATTTAAATATTTAATTAGTAAAATGGTGCAATTTTTTCAAAATTTAGCAAAAAGGTGTAATCTTTCACACCTAAAATGGGACGTGTTTAAACACGCCCAAAATGGGACGTGTTTGCTCTGGTGGTGACACGTGGCAGGCAAAAACAGGGACCTAGGATTTTCGTGGTGTTTTCATAAATTTTGGAAGGTCATAAATTTTGGAAGGTCATAACTTTTGACCGGGACGTCCGATTGACACGAAACTGGCGGTCACGCACTCGAAATTGAGAGGAGAAGGCCTGGGCAAGTCCCAAACCCGAAAATTTTTTCCAAACGAGGTCTCTAAGTGCCTCAAATTTGCGATTTACTCTTCGAAGCCCTAAAAAATTTTTTGTTTTCTGATATTTTATTTATTCAATTAGTGAATTACAATCTATTCTTTATTTATCTAATCACTTCTCTTAATTTCGAGCATTTTGACATAGAATACGTCTCCATCGGACATTGTTACGAGAAATTACGACTGTTCAAAGTTATATGCATCGTCAAATCTACACTATATGAATGTTGATTTTTTTATAAAAAGTGTAAAATTTGAGTCTAAGCCTAAACGACCATCTAGCTCTCACTTTGCTACCTTACTTCCTTACTCCTTTCTCCCTTGCCCATGAGCCTAAACCCTCGAACTCAAACCCTTACTTTCTTGCCCACTACGCCGCTAAGTGCCCACCATGCCACCATGGCTCATTAGTCACTACGTCGAGTTCGAGGAGAGATCAACTTGAACAGAAACAAAAGGAGACAAAGAGGGGCCCTGATTTCCATGACTACCAGTAATGAATGGTGCTAGTGTGGTGTAATGTGATGGGTGATTGAGAAATGAGACAAAGGTTTGGTTTTGGGGGATTTGGAAGGACAGTAATAAGACCAATGTCCTCGCTGATCACAATTGTAACAAGTGGCTTGCTGCATTAGTTTCGCAAGTTCTAGAGAGCAGTTTGCGAGGATTAAAGGATTACTTTGAGGACTATGAGCATGAGATGATGAAGAAGGTGAATGGGAGAAAGACATATCAGACGTTTTCTTTCTTGCTCTGTTTTGCTTCTTTTCTCAGTGCAGAGTGAGAAGTGAAGAGAGTGATTGGTGTTGTGTATAGCATCAACCAATGTAACCGCAAGCAAAATGAAGAAGAAGAATGAATCAGAACACTAGGGAAACTGGGGAAAGAATAAACCCTAAATCCTAAAACAATAAGCCCTACACCCTAAATCGTCAACTCTAAGCCCTAAACCCTAAATCTGAAGCCCTAAATCTGATACCCAAAACCCAAAATCTAAAACCCTAAAACGTAAACCCTAAAAAGCGAAAATGTGGTTGCAAAAATAATTTAAAAAATTGAACAGAACAAAATTAGATTGCAATATTGACGATGCATATAACTTTGAACAGTCGTAATTTCTTGTAACAATGTCCGATGGAGACTTATTCTATGTCAAAACACTCGAAATTAAGAGAAGTAATTAGATAAATAAAGAATAGATTGCAATTCACTAATTGAATAGATAAAATATCAGAAAACAAATTTTTTTAGGGCTCCGAAGAGTAAATCGCAAATTTGAGGCACTTAGAGACCTCGTTTGGGAAAAAATTTTGAGCGCGTGACCGCCAGTTTCATGTCAATCGGACGTCCCAATCAAAAGTTATGACCTTCCAAAATTTACGAAAACATCGTGAAAATCCTAGACCCCTATTTTTGTCTGCCACATGTCACCACTAGAGCAAACACGCCCCATTTTAGGCATGAAAGGCTGCACCGTTTTGCTAAATTTTGAAAAAATTACACATTTTTGCTAATTAAATATTTAAATTGTATTATTTTTAATTTTTTGTCTGATAAACACTAAACGTATAGCTTTTACTTTTGGTATTTTATTATAATTTATATATACTTTAAGTTAATTATGAATTGGCATTTCAGTAATTATATTTATATTCTATTTTATTCTTTTTATTACTTTAATGTATATGATTTTAATTTTGCTAAATTGACAATTTAAAAGTTTTACAATAATATTGATATCTTCAAATGATTTACTTATTATTTTATAAAATGATTATTAATAAGTACTTCTATTTTTTTTAATGTTTTCGTTACTATAGTACAATTTTTTATATACTACTATTCTCGTGCGTTACTATTATATATATCTTTTTCAATTTTATGAATTTTAGCACTCCTCATCATTATTTGTTTTAAGTAGTCTTAAGTTAGCCTTCATTAAATTTTTTTTATTATGTTATTGGCTTAAAGTATTTATCAACTTACTAATGGATATAATCTTCACACCTGAAAAATGTCTAATTAACTACCTTTGGTAGGTCTCTTTTTTCATCTATATATAATTTAGTCAACCGGCTTGTTACCCTAATATGTATTATCACATGTTTGCTTGCTGCATCCTCTGAACAAAATGCCTCCTCAGTCCTCATTTGCATCCTCTCTTTAGTTTTTACCCCATTAATACAGCAACACCCACCAGAAACAAATCACTCACACTCTCATTATCCAACCAGCTGGCCCGGCTAGGCATCACAAAAATAAGAAATCCTTCTCATTTTCACGAGACCACATCACCACACTCTCACAGTACTCACACTGAATCACTCATCTCACACATAATTAATTATTAATTCCTTTTCTAAATTATAAATTTTGAATATGTGTGATATATATAGACATTGGTTGAAACCATAGACATATATGTGTGGAGCTTGCACTAGAGCAGCTAAGAGCTACTTCAATTTGAATTATTATATTATATATTGCACCTTTTTTAACTCCAGGACGTACGTGACGGATTGGAAATTTGGTCGTTTGCCGATGTTTAGCGAATGACACTTGTATTGGCTGCATATATTTTGTCCATGGGAGGATTGGAAATGATTTAGGAATGCTGCTGTGGGGTATATCGATCATTATGCTACTGTTTCTATTCATTGAATCATTATAACTTGGTATTTCTTAGTAAGTGCATGTTTGATTTTATATTGAAAAATTAATTTTTAATTATAATTAGTTTTGAATAAATATTTATATATTTGATTTCACTTTTAAAAAAATTAAAATTAATTCTGAATTCAAAATTAATTATGAGTTGAATTAACTTTGAATAACTTTTGTGCTAAATTCGAAAATTTGCACTCAATTTTTTTTAACTTAATTTTATAAATAAAACATTTAAATATAAATTATATCATTTAAAAATTAATAAAAATTAAAAATTAATTACATTCAAAATCAATTATTTCAATGCTTGTTCGGATTAACACACTAAGTGAGGATATCTTATAGTATTTTTCTTTTTATAAGAATATTTTATAGTATCACTTGGTCAATTAATAAAATATATATTTCAACTACTAGCAATTTTAAGATATTTTTTGGAAAATTGACAAATTAAAAGTTACAACAGCGGGAAACCTCAATTAGGAATACATGCACTAGTAATAAAATGCTGCGTCTACTGTGGAACAATAAAACGCAGCGTTGAGAAACACAATTTCAAGCATATATATATACTATATTGAAAATTATGTACCCAAAAAAAAATCAATTGAGAATTGATGACCCAAGCAAGTAAAGCAATTATTAATATCTCAATGGCAATGCATGCACATTGAATTACCTTTATAAGCAAAGCAATTCTTTCAACATGCCTATATTATAAAAATACAACTGTATAGAGCAGTTAGCTTCTTTCAACATGCCTATATTATAAAAACACATTGAATTACCTTTATAAGCAAAGCAATTCTTTCAACATGCCTATATTATAAAGCAATTCTTTCAACATGCCTTTATAATCTTGACCAAGTTTATTGCCGTATCATCAGAACCTATATATTAATCGTAGTCCTTTCACCAACCGACATGAGATGCCTGCCACAGCTTGCTAGAACTACATTTATTACAAAAAGTGATAATATTTATTGCATGTATATAGTAGGACTTCTGGAAAATTAACCGGAGTGTTACAAAGCATTATAGTGTGATGTTTTTGGCAAGTATTATGAATAAAATGTGCAAGTGTTTTCAATTTCTTCACTCTTGTTTTCTGACCATTTTCAATTTGAAGTAACTTTTTTTGACTTCGTCAACTGGTTGTTACTGCATCACTTAATTTGATGAATCTGTTAGCTGAGTATTTATTTAATGTAGTGTCTTCACTCTTTGTTGTACATGCATGACTCATTCTATGAGCCGGAAGATCACGAATGATATATTGACACTCTATTTTATATTTTATTGTATAAATATTGTTATACTTATATTTGTCTAACAGTAATAGAAACAATCACTTTGTTTCCAAGGATGTAGACATGCTGGTTGAACCTCGTCAAATCTTGTGTTTGTATTTGTGTGTTTGATTATTTTGATGTTTAAAATTTCAATTGTTATTGTTAACAACCGGTATCAAATGATGCTTAACAATGGTGCAAATTTTGAAGTGGGAAAGTTTGATGAAATTGGGAATTACAAATTGTAAAGAGGAAAGTTAAAAGGAATTGTTGGCACAACAAAGTTTTCTAGGATGTTGTACCCAACAAAACCTATTGGCATGGACGATATGGATTGGAAGGAGTTGAAGGAGAGGGTGGTCGCACTGATCATACAATTGTGTTTGGCAGACGATGGATGTATGAACAAAATTGGAGAGTTAGTATGTGTCCAAGTCCCTAACGAATAAGTTGTACATGAGTAGAAGTTGTATGGGCTGAAGATGTAGGAGGGTTCTAATTTGCAACAACATGTCAATGCTTTTAAACAAGTTATGAGTTATTTATTAAGGCTTGATGTGAAGATTGAGGATGACAATAAAGCAATAATTCTATTGTGGGCTTTGCCTAATTCCTACAAGCACTTAGTGACCACATAAAGTATGGGGAAGACATGAGAGGACACAAGGCAAATGGGTTTCAGGGAGAAGGAAGAAGTTCACAACTAGAAGCAACAAATCAATTCAGTGCTTTAATTGCAAACAACAAGGGCATTATAAGAAGAATTGTCCAAATTTGAAGCATTCTGGTAAAAGGGATATGCTCTCTTAGTTTCATGCAGTCAATTTAGAAATGTCTTGATTTTTATTTTAGATGTTCTTACAATATGATGCCCAACAAGGAGTGGTGCACCACATACAAGTTAGGCTATTTTGCCAACGTCCATTTGGGTGGGCATAAAACTTGTGTTGTTGTTGGAATGAGACAAGTGCAAGTTGTTATGATGATGGTGGAGTGAGAAAGTTGTGTGATGTTTGACATATGCATGAGTTGAGGAAGAATTTGATCTCACTTGACACTTTACAGGTTAATGGTTTTAGTTATAAGACTAATGGAGATTAGGATACCCTTAGAGTGTATAAAGGGTGCACTAATTGTGATGAAAGCACAATGGACTTTAGGCAATATTTACAAACTGTTGGAGCGCATAGTTGTTGGTCAAGTTGTATCTATTCATTCTATTGAGTCTAATGATGATGCTACCAATTATGGCACATATGTTTGGGCAATATCAATGAGTGTAGGATGGTGGAGCTTCATAAGAAAGGGCTCTTAAAGAGAGTTTGAAGTTGTAAGTTAGACTTTTGTAAGTACTTTGTGCTTGAGAAATAGTCCAAAGTGTGTTTTAAAGTTGCAAAATACACAACCAGGGGGATCATAGAGTATGTGCATACAAAATTTTGTGAGGAACATGACATTCAAAAAAACTTGGTGAAAAACTCCACATGAAACTCAATGGTGTTGCAGAGGGGATAAATATGTTCTTACTGAAAAGGCCTGGTGTCTAAGGTTGAATGTTGGCTTTTTCAAAGGCTTTTGGGTAGAGGCAGTGAATATGGCATGCTATATGCTTAACCGATCACCACAAGCTTCATTTGATGGGAAGTTGCAAAAGAAATATAAACAAGTGCACATGGAGATTTTACCAGTGGGTGTGAATTAGGTGGTTTGTGGACTTTTGTTGCTTTCCACAACACTTTTGGATTAATAGGTCTCATGTTATCAATTTGAATCTACTTTATCTGATCAATTGTGTTCTTATAATGCAATCACATTCTTTGGTCCAATTGTTGTTTTTGTTTTGGCATTCCTTATATTATCCATTGGGTTAGTTTTGTTGTCTTTGCACCTTTACCTCCTTTTTATCATTGCACGAGCATTTTGGGGCTTTTGTTGTTGATCCTAGTTGGTTTTAATAATTTAAGATTTTTTTGGTGTCCTGTTAGCTTTTGTATATATATCCAATGATGAAAGATCTAAATTTGGCCTAAAGTAAAAAAAAAATGATTTTTTAGGTTATTCCAAAAGCATAAAAGGATTCAAGTTTTGGGATATAGCTTCCAAGAATAGTTTATATCTGTTTTATTTTATAATAGTAATGTAATCCTTTTTGTCAACCAATAATAGAAACAATTCCTTTGCTCTCAGGACAGGAACGTATATACACTTCCACTTCTTGAATCTCGTTAAATCTTGTGATTGTGTATGTGCACGAAATTACTCTGACATATAGAATTTATGGTGATGGAGGTTATGGTGATAATAATGGTAGTAATTATGTTAGTGATAGTGGTAATTATGGTATTAATGATGACAATAATGATAGTGATAATAAGAATGATCATTGTCAAATGCAAGAATATTATGCTATTTAAAAACTAAAAATCAAATTTATAAAAATTTGTTTTTTTAATTTTAAAAATAAATATAAAAATATTTTAAAAATGATTTAAACACCATTGAAGTTTCATTTTTACATGTGTTTATTTAAAAATTTTATTTAAAAGCCAAAAATAAAATTTTTACCCCTACCTCAAATGAGTCCTTAACGATTAAGAATTGAATTAATTTTTTTAGTATAAGAGCATATTAAAATTTCTCAAATAGATGAGACACTAATTGAATAATTTAACCAAAACAATTGCATCAATTTTTTTTTAAAACCAAAATAATGATTAACAAAATTATCTTAATTATTAATGAATAATTTTTTATTGGTATTAATAATTTATTATTAATGACTATAATTATATTTTCTTTAATAATTAAATTACGTTATCAGTAACCGTAAATAGCTAAATGTTGAGGTAAAATCCACCTAAGATATTCCATTTTTTTATCACAAATATCCATCCATAAGAACATTCTTGTTTAACACACGAGAGCAAAAAACAAATATTCATCACCCTCACAGTCTCATCCCACTCGCCGCCTCCATCAACACCCTCCCACGCGGCACTTCATCCACGTGTCTCCACTCAGAAGCGCGTGTCACACACCCAAACCCTCCGCGAGTGGCGGAAGAAAAGAAAACGACTCGTTCATCGCAGCACACAAATCGCGTGTATCGCATTCATTCATTCCCTCCCTTCGTTAGTTCAAATTTCAAAATCGACTCGCCACTCGCACCTCTCTCCTCACTTCTCTCACACACACACACACTCTCTCTCTCTCACACACATTTTTCACCAAAAGAAAAGAAAACGAAAAATAAAAAGAAAATAAAAAAATAATACAAAGGTAACGTTAGCTTACCTGCCCCGAGCCTCTTCCATGACACGCTCTGGCCAGAGCTGCTGCTGCTAGCTTCGACATTCAGGTTCGTTTCCCGAACCTGCTCCCGAACCACCGCCATGGGGTGCTTCTTCGCTTGCTTCAGAGCCCGTGACTCCTCCTCCGCCACCGCCACCGCCCCCACAGCTACGGTGCCTTCTTCTCGTTCCGGCAAACACAAACCAAACGTAACTAAACCACTGTTCGCAACTTTTTTTTTTTTGATGTCGAGTTTCCGCTATTTTGTTCGCTTTGCAGAAGCGAAGCTCGAACGGTCATTGAATAGTTCAGCTGTTTTTTTTTTTTTGTGAGTTTTTGTGTAGTTTTTTTAGTTTTGGTTTTTTCTTTTTCGCGTTGTGAGGGTTTTGGTTTTGCCGTGTGAACCAGGATGTTGTGGTCTCTCGAAATCGGTTATCCACTTTGTTTCTATCCGAAGGTGAATTTTATTTTATTTTATTTTATTTTATTTGTTTAATTCTGAGTGTGTTTTACTTATTCTGTGGTTTGAATTTTGAGTAGAGAGAGAAGACTCTGTTGTGCGTGATGATGGGAAGAGTTTTGAAGTGGGATCTCAGAAAGGTGACAATGAGGTGTGTTCTTTTTAACATAGCTGCTATTGTTTGTTGTGTGATGATGAGTTTTCGCGTTTTGTTTGTTGTTTATGGATTTTGGAATTTTCTGTTTGTGCTGAGTGTTGGGGCATTTTGTTCCTGTATGTGAGGGAAAGGGAAGGTGTTTGGTTTTGTTCCAATTGGGAACTATACTGCATTCTATTTGTGATTGTGATTTTTATGGAACTTTGTATGCAATTTTATAGTTGGAAGTGAAACGAGAACAGGATGAAGGGAGCAAGTAAGAGTAGTTTGCCACAAAAGCCTAATACTATGAAATTATAAGCAAACATTCTCAAAACAATTTGAGGATGACCAGAATTAGCACTCGGAGCTGGCTTTTTCAGATTCTGTCCTATATTGTAAAGGAGATTGAGAGGAAATTAAGCACAAGGATTCATTTTGTTTCAACTGGGTCCTAACTTGTTGTTTTCAATTGTTTTTTAGAGGATTTAGTATGGATAATGGGATTGTTGATGCCACAGAGCAGTGACCTGGATCTCTAGTTTTAGTTTGAAGTGAAGTGGAGTTTAACATTGATGTCAGTATAGTTATGTTTATGGTAGGCAGTGGCAGCTCTAAATTGTGCAATAGCCTGAGATGCTTTGACTTAGTTCATATGATGGTCGCAGTTAGTGTACCATGGTTCTCTGGCAAGCCTTGGTGTTGCATTGTGTATTTCTACCATGAGACTCTACAGCAAGGTGTCTTGTAGTTAACCTGACTGTATTGAGAAGCGGCATGTGTGGAAATGGTACCCACATAATATTGACTTCTATCTTGTTACAGTTTCAATCATTTTCTAAATGAAATAATGAATTAGCACTTTTGAGTTTTGAAGTTTTAAACCTTTAATCATGTCTAATTGTATCAACTGAGAGATTTGAATCAAGTGTTTATAATATGGAATGAAAGGAACTACATTTTGGTCTCACACCCTGAACCTTGATGTTCTTCTATGTTGTTATTACTATTCTTTTGTGCCTTTTCTACTTTTGAGGATGTCTTTTCAACAAAACAAATGAATTTATTCAATGACAAATTAGAGGACATTGCTGGGTTTATGTCGGCTGGCTTATTCTCTGGTCCATGCCCGTGATTACATTTGTCATGAAGGTAGCAATTTTCGGATGATGATGATGTCACAATATCATTATGTTAGTTCCATGATATATTCCTGATATGTCTTGTATGAACCATATATCTAGTTATCCCCTTCATATAATTGCCAATATATGCAGTTTCAGGCACATAAATATTTGTAATATCAGCAACTAGATAATCTAAGATGACCAATGTGGCAATGCCTTGCTGGTGGAAAAAGAATAGTCTTGATAGAATGTTTCTGTTAATTTGTTTCTGAATTCTTACAAGTTAAATTCTGTTTATCAAGAGTGAATATGTTTTCATTATTATACAAGATTTTTCAAAAAAGACAGTTTTTGAAGTTTCAAGTCACTTTTGTATTTTATTAAGTTGTTGTAGATGCGTGCATATTTACATATGCTTTGTAAAATTTGTTTATATAATCTGACCAACATGTTCTGCAGGCCAAGTTTCTCAAAGCTGGTGATACCTTGGCAAGGACCCCTCTTGAGAAAGCCCACCCTGATGGTCAACCTTTCAATCCCTCAACTCCTGTAAAATGTTGTGAGGAAGGGGGGAAGAGAACTAATTCCTTAGAGCAAACACCAAACAGGTTATTCGTCTCTTTGTATTGAATCTTTTTCATGCTGATATTGAGTAATAATGAATTTAAGCAAGTAACATTTTAGTCAATGTCATAGGAAGTGGATATTTTGTTCCTTACTCTTAGATCAATGGGAAACAGCTGCAGCTCATTACCATTAAAAATTTGTTTGTTAACAAGGGTCACTCTCAAAACTTGATGAAACTGATTCTCATTTCTGCCCTTTTAGATTTTTTTAATGGAAATGTTGTATTATGGGTGTGAACAAGTAACATTTTAGTCAATTTCGTAGGAGGTGGATATTCTGTTCCTTACTCATAGAACAATGGGAAGGCCACCTTATTAACAGGGTCTGCAGGTCATTATGATTGAAAAGTTTAAGAAATTTTGCTCTTTAACAAGTGTTGCTATAAAAAATGATGAAATTGATTCTCTAAGATTTCTTTTAATGAAAATTTTCTATGGGATTTTCACTGATTGTACACATGTATTGTGGTCATACCTAGTCCGTTTCTGAAAATTACATATTGGTATGCAGCTGTATCTCCAATGTGCAAAGTATTCAATGTGACACTCTTGATTCTACAGAAGGAATTAGGACAGGGAGTCTTTACAGTTTGGATAAGAATGACAAGAATACAGCTTCTGTTTCACCTTGGCCATCAACCACTTACAATAAGAGGAGGACTAAGTCTGTACGTTTTGAATGTGACAGTGATTTATCATCCTGTGACTCATCTGATTATGGCGGACGACATATGAAAGAAACAGATTCACCAAATAATGAGAGTACATATAAACCATCGCCTAATCCTACCCCGATGAAGCTATCTGACGAGATGCAAACTCCTGGGACTGTTTACCCTTCAACAAAAGACTTGCCAAATGGTAAGCCTCGAGTTAAGTCCCAGTTTGTGTATCCAATTTACAACCCTGGTGATCGTGTCTCTCAGAAGAAATTTGAAGAGAGTGAATCAGTTGAGGGGTCTCAAGTTACAACTTCAACTCCTGAAAAGGGGTTAAAGAAAATGTCTTGTGAAAATGAATGTAAGGTGGAGGAAAGCTTGTCTTCCTGGTTGAAGCCTGCAGCTGTGATTCTGGAGGAGAGAAACAAGAGAATGCAGACCAATTATAATCAGGTTCGCAAAACACCTGCTGATAGGCCTATCATTGGGATGGTTGCAGCTCACTGGAACGAGGATGAGGATTCTCAAGCTCCTCCTCCAAAGTGGTGGGATGGTAACGGCATACCAAATTCAACCAATAAGTATAAAGAAGTATGACTTAGAATGATTATTAATTTCCTACTTGAAAGAGGTTTGAATCTATATATTGCATTTGCATCCAATTTTTGCTGATTTTTTTCAGGATCAGAAAGTAAATTGGCATGCAACACCATTTGAAGAGAGGTTGGAGAAGGCATTATCCGAGGAGACTGTCATCTCTCAAAGGTATGCATTCTTGTTTAAGCATTGCTTTTTGCTTTAACAATTTTCACTTGTAAGAAAAAAAAAGGTGAAAAAGAAAAAGTTAGCGTGTCATGCCTGTTTTCTTAAATATCCTACTCTGAATGATAAGTCCCTCTTTTTGTATAATTGAGTTACTGAGTTTGGCATGAGGTAATGGGGACAAAAGATAACTATTATTGGTCACGGAATACTCTCATTCGCAAGAGAAATAATTTATAGGAAAATGCTTATTAGTACGAAAACATTTTCATGATATTTGCACGTCCGTTTATTTCTATGAAGAGTTTATTTGATGCTTTTAAATTTTTTATTTATATTTAAAAAAGGAGAGTGATCCACGTAATAATTCGTTCAAAAGGTGCAAATATAATTGGTACCAAAAAGCATTGTTGTAATTTATAACATCCTTCGAATTTGTTATTTGTTTTGATTCACAGGAAGGATGCATGTGGCAAATCAATTCCTTTTGATGAGAAGGAAGAAAGTGATACTGCACTATCTCAGCTGCAATCTTCAACTCATCCACAGTCCGTGGTGTCATTCTAATGTCTATTAATGGTCCATCTCTGCTCTTTTGTCCGGTTGAAGAGATATCGTGGCATTTGTGGAAACTAAGTGTGAATCCACCTCCTTCAAAATGCTGATTGGTAGGAACAAACAGTGGATTATTCAAATTTTGTGGTAATATAGAACTATCAAGCCGTGTCACACGGCTTCTATTGTATATAAATGATGGGAATTATTGCGTAAAATAATGGGTATTGGGACTTGGGAGTTTAGTAATGTGTTTTTTTTTTTTCGGTTAAAAATTGAAGTAGTTCAATGTTGAGATTCGCATGAAGTAAATTTTTGGATAGGAGCTTTTGGATCCTGAATGCATATACTTAGATCATGTTATCTTTCATGATAAATGTTTAAAAATTAAATAAACTTGAATAGTCTGTATATATAAACAATGGAAAAAAATTAATGAAAAGCATAACCTAATAATACAATATTAACGAGAATGATTAATTAACAATGTAAATGGTCATTTCCAATATTATAAAAAGGGTTCTTATTCTTTTACTTAAACATTTTGTTTGTACCATAATTTTATCATGTGATATACATTAAATATTAGCTTAGCCTGATCATTAAGGGTGAAAATAGGTCAGGTCTTTGACAGTCTGTATACAAAGTCTGATTAAATAAAAATAAATAATTAAAAATAAAAAATAACATAATATATATGTTTCTCTTATAAATTATAAAATTTTAAATATGATTTTATAAGTTATAGATATGTTTTTCTTAATTTTTTATGAGATTTTTAAAGTAATTTTTTGAAGTGGTTGATCATTCACCTTCATAATAAAAAATAATGTTTCTAAAAAATAAATATATTATTTTTAAGTTTTAATATATATATATATATATATATATTAAATAGGTCACAATTTTTTTTAAAGATTGAGATTAACCTTTTTATTTAAACATATTTTTTAAAAAAGTCTTAGTTTGATCTTTATAATAAATAAGTTAGGCCATGTCAGATTTTAAACATGCTAAACCAAAGGTCTCTAATAAACAATCTGCCCTGTTCCATCCCAACTGACCACATGTTATTGAGCTCAATGTAGAGAAGTTTCATAGAAATAAAAAGGAATATTGTATTGCTGCTAAATGATGAATGACCAATAATACATATGAGATGCGCGGAATTAAGCTTAAGAACATTAATTAATATACACTAAATTGCAAAGTTAATTGTAATTGAGTAGTTGCAAATGAAATCATTTTCTTATTGTTTTCCTTTGTGCAATACTGTGTGGTGTTGAGTTTGGAGTTATATCATCTTGTGTAGAAGAAGAATAATAATACTCCTCAAAAGAACAAAATAAGAATAATGATTTATCTTCTTTCTTTCTATTTTGCATTAATTAAATTAAGCTCCATTAAAAAGTTTGCACAAATTTTATCTGTAAAATAACTGTTTTTCTGGTGTGTTACGTAAGGAAGTTGACTCATATGGTTTGATTTTCCCTGATAGCAATCTCACAACTTGGGTTCAAGTCTAGAAGTTCTTTGACAGTTGATGACTATAAATCTCCACTGAAATAGTATCTAAAATAATATAGTTAGGGGATCTATATTTGGTTTAAATAATTGGGAAGGTAAATTGCACCAATTTGTTAAAAAAAAAATACTGATGCATGCTTATAAAGGCGATGGAATTGTGTTATTATTGAGTCTGTTACAATTTTATTAAAAATACAGGGACGGTACAAATTCAATCCTTACGAGTTTAATTATGGAAACTGAGCATATATTTGTTTCACTTATTAAGGTTAATGATACAAGTTTTATTCTTATTTTTTGAGAAAAAGGTTCATGATACAAGTTGAGGATACGTGAAACGGGTAGAAGATGACATAATTCATAACAACTAACGGAGGTAATTAATATAATTTTGTAATTATTCATTTAACAAGTGTATCGGATTAATTTAGATTTTACATAGAATAGAAAAAGACTTTAATATGTTTTTTTATTTTTGTAAGTTAGTGTTTTTATTTTTTATGTTTGGTTTCTGTAAATTTATTTTTCTAATTTATTCCATATAAATTTATATTCTTTAATTTTGATACATGTAAGTATGAATTTATAGGATTATAAATGAAAAATTAAAATTAAAAAAGTATAAATTTACAAGAATAAAAAAATGAAAAAAACTTAATCTTAAAAAACTAAAATAAAAAATATAAATTTACAAGAATAAAAAATGAAAAAAAAAAACTTACAGGAACAATAATTAAAAAAACACTATCTTACAGAGACTAAAATTAAAAAAAAAATGAATTTACAAGAATAAGTTAAGCAAAAAAAAAAATGTATATGAGGCATTTAAACTAGACTTATTGTAACCTCTATTCAAGTAATTCTCCATTCAAAGTATGACTGGTTTAGGATTTGTTTTATTTCTACGTACCCTAGAGAAGGAAACAACTCTTGCAAATGTTTGAAGTCAACATCCAAATGCTTTAGGTACTTGAGATACACGATCTCCACTCTCCAATCATTATTATTTTGACCATGATCCAAACTTTTGAGTTTTCCTCCTGTTATATGTAGCTCTCTCAATTGCAATCCTTCAGGTAGTTTGCTAGGCTTCAACCATTCTGGAATATTTTGGCCAGGAAAGCCTTCAAGATGCAACTTACTCAAACTTGGAGGCACACCGATCTGAATATCAATGTACCTTCTGTCAAATACACCCCATGATATTTTGAGACGCTCAAGTAGTGACAACTCTTTCAAGCTTTCAAACTCGCCATCTTGGATCACAGCCCCACTTACTATACGTATGCTAAGTATCGCTAGGTTATTCAAATTTGCAGCAAGATCTGATATTCTGCAGGGAGTCTTGCTAGAACTACCTAATACAAATCCCTTCAGCACCTTAAGCCGACGCAGGTTCTCAATCCCCTTTGGCATTCTGTCCAACAAGTAGCATTGAGACAAATCCAATTGTCGGAGATTTCTCAATGATGAAATATCACTAGTTACCGTTTCTAGATTGTGACAGGCCTTGAGATCTAGAATTTCTAGGCTCTCAATTTTTACGACGGAAGGTGGAAGCTCGAATATTCTCGATATCCCACGAAGGCTAAGACATCTCAAATACCCGTGATCACCACTCAACTCCTTGAGGAATTCTTGACTCTCCACTTCAATATGATGTTTTGGAGAATCTAGCATCCAACGACCAAGTTGAAGCACCTGTAGTTTCTTCCTTTTGGCCATCCATCCGGGTTCAAAATTAAGATAACTTGCACCAACATTATAAACATGTTCGCAATGCTTAGATTTAAAACCCAAGCCATCACTTATTTTAATTTTATGTTGGTCAAGTACTAAACGTTTATACTCAATATCACTGCGATGAGATGAAGATGAGGTCATTATTTGTGAATAATAACCCCAAGGCAACTCTTCCTCATCTTCAAACAAAAAATCCCAAGGCTTCTGTTCCTCATTTTGAAACAATGGACTTAGTGACTTGGGATGGACCAACGGATTAATTTTAAATTTACTTGCAATGGGAGACTTCCCATTACCAAGGGGTACAATTAGTTTACTTTCCCAAAGATAATGACACCAATTATATTCAGTCATATTATAATAGAACATGATTTCCCTTTTCTTCATAACAGCATTTTCAGGAAACTGCAAGAGAGATGAGAAGCAACGTTTTTCATAACTAGAGAGTTTGTCATAACAGACCTTAATCATTTCCAAGTCCTCCTGAAGTTGTGGAAGTTGTGGAGTGAAAGGGACTGGTGAGTTGAGTTCTACACTCGGCATGAGCTTCACATCCTCAGATGGTTGTCCTGATGACCCAGCAGCTTCTACATCAGCAGCTGGGAGCAACTTTCGAGTTGAATTCCTTATTTTCTGGCAAATGTGTGCCTCCTCTTCCCTCAACTTAGCTATGTTTTTGTTGCGAATATAGCCATCCACAACCGCTAACGTGTCAAGGAGTTCTTCTTCATTCTCCTTCACCTTCCTAAACAGCTCCTTTATCTTGTTCAACTCAGACTTCAAATCATTCAAATTCCCTTCTTTTTCTACTCTCACCAGCTTCTTCAACAGTGTAGGCACTGCTTTAAAGCGATTTGTTCGAATTGACATTTTCTTTTTGCTTGAGGGACAGAGTGGTGGGAGATTTTCTGACTTTATGATAAAACTGATTGGTGTGAGGTTGCGACTTTATGAAAGAAAAACTCTTGAAAAACAATGTGTTTTATAAACAAGAGGGAAAAATTAAATGATGGAGAGTGGAGGATGATTTTGTGTGATTTTATGGAAAACAGATGAAATAAACAATATATTTTTACAATAAGATTGAGGGACTCAATGGTGAGTGATTTTCTGACTTGATGCAGAACTGAAGAATGGACCGCAATATATATAGTTTTTAAAAATTATAAATTATGACATCAAGTGACAAAAGTTTAACGTCATTCTTTTCTTAACTTGGAATTTGATGTAAATTGGTGTTGGCTCTATAGAATCTGTTTAGAAACTTAGACTCAGAAAATAAAATTAAATGAGTTTGTCTATGGTAAAAAAGCATGCATATAAAATTATAAAATTCATACATAACAAGACAATGTTGCTTCGTGTAGTTTTTTAAATCTCCGTCAAAGAAAACAGAAGATTTTTCAGAAAATAAAGAATTTATTAAATTGAAACGACAGAAATCATGAAGGGAGGCAATAATAAAGAACAATCTTTGCGTGGGAAAATGATGGAAGAAAAGTATCTTTCTTTTTGTTTTCCTTTGGCAAGAAATTATTCCAATAGACAAAGACATGCAAAGAATACCAAACGCATGTTTCCCGTCATTCTTTCTTCCCAGGAAAAAACAGCCACTGTAGTCTATCCTTTGTTTCACAAATGGAATTATTCCAACCGACTATGACAAGCAAAGAGAACCCAAATACCCAATAACAAGTTTCAGATCATTCTTTTTTCATTGAGAAATTGTCACAGTACTACTCCACCCTTTCTTTTCACAGTACAGTGAAGTAGAAGAATACAATTTTCAATATATTGTTAATTTAGTAATTAATATCGACTCATTAAATTAAGTGAATACTCTAGCAGCATGAAGAAATGCCAACAAGAATAAAGTACTAAATTATAAATTTGCTCAAATATATTGTAAAATGTTTGTTAGACTTATACAGGGAATTGTTTCGTTAGATTTATACTATTCAATTCATTCTACTGAAATGTGTTATATTTATATTGTTACACATTATATTCCTCCATTAGGTTTAGTTTTTGGAGAATGGACATTAATGAGGAGAGCTTATCAGAGAGGATTCTTTTGTCATGCTGATATTAGCCACCTTCCTTATCATAATTATATTGTCAACAACATGGCAAAAAGAGAAAGTGACACATCAATATCATTAATGAAAGTCTTAGAAAGGAAGCGACATCCTCAAATTCAAAGTGCCTATATAAAATTGTGATTGAATAATTCTATAATTTTTTTTTATATGTCTTAGTATATAATTTTTTTCTATTAAAATATGATAAAATGAAATTAAGCTTGCGTGCATTTGGGTGGCAATATAGGTACAGTTCAAATCGATAGAACTACATAGGCACGTACATATTGATTCGCTGCAAGATTGGGTATCACATCAATGACAAATCAATCGAAATTTTGGATTAATGTGTCGTCTAATTTCAATGGAAAATCGTTAGGTATGAACCACCGTCTAATAGCTAATTAGTATTCCAATTCCATTTTATACGTAAATTTCATAATGGTTTAAATGTTAATATATATAATTATCAACATTACTTTTACGATATCTCCATATTTGTAATGTATGTCCATATACTGTAATTTATCTTATATTGTGTTATATATTAGTGGAATTTGTAGTTTTATTTGAATATATTAATAGATAGCCATAGTATACCACGTTGGTATCATTATTGCACACTTTATTAGTAATAGTTTATGAAAGAAACAATGTACTTTTACAATAAGATTGAGGTACAGAGTGCTGAGAGGTTTTGGGATTTTATGAGAAAATGATGAAAGAAATAGTATAGTTTTGCAGCAAAATTGAGAGATATAATTGTGGGAGATTTTATGACTTGAAGTAAATTTGAAGAAAGGACCGCAATATATATATATATATATATATATATATATATATTATTTTTTTAAAAAAATTATAAATTATTGTACCAAGTTTTTTTTTCTTTTGAAAAATTATGGCATCAAGTTAGATTATGTTTTAGAAGATATTTTAGTTAATTTTTTATGAGTTAAAAAATTTATTTAACTATTTGATAAATGAGTTTTTTCAGTAATTTTTAATATTTTTTTAAATACTAGTTTTTAATTTTTAACTTTTTATATTTTCTTTTACTTTTATCTTTGATATATTTATTTATTTTCTTGTTATTTTATTAAATAAATCATTATTTTATTATTTTTTGTCATTTTACACTTTTTAGTTAATTCAATAATTAATTTTATCTAACACTTATAATTTAATAAGTTAATTTTTCAATTTTCAACTAAATGTGAGCTAGAAATTAGAAAACTGATAGTTGAAAATCTAACTTATTAGATTATAAGTGTTTGATAAAAATAGTTATTAAAATAATTAAAAATATAAAATAACAAAAAATAATAAAATCATGATTTATTTAGGTAGTAAAATAAAAAATTTGATAAACATATTAATAATAAAATCATACTATCATACATAACAAGCAATGTTGATTCACGTAATTTTTTAAAACTCCGCCAAAGAAAATAGTTTCTTTTATGTAAAATTAAAGAATTTATTAAATGGAAATGACAGAAATCATGAAGGGAAGCAATAATAAAGAACATTTTTTGTTGGGAAAATGTTGAAAGAAGGGTATCTTTCCTATGGCAATAAATTATTCCAATAGACAAGAAGAAGTAAAGATCCCCGGCCAAAACATGTTTCACAAATGGAATTATATATAGATTTATTAAAGTGAGTACTCTAACAGCGCTTCCATTATTTTTATTTTTTTTTAGCAAAAAGGAACAAGGGTCATAGGAGTCAGGGGATGACATTTCAACTAGGTTGATACTCTAATTCCTATCACCCCAAAAGAATCCAACTCAAATATATATATATATATATATAAAGAAAACGAAATATTTGACCGTACCTAAAGAGCTCCTGAGAAACAAAAAAGGTGGAGAATCCCACGAGGTATACCCGAAAACTTGAGAACCTAAAACAAGAAGCTTGTCAACACAAGCAATGTCTTCCGTATATATGTAACTGATTCTAAACCTATAACTTTGAGTTAGCTTAATACAATTTAACTATATGGTATAAATGGACCAAGAGTGGATTAGAGTTAGGGTATAAGCATATCAGTTTGGACTTGGGTTTGGTTATACTCAAAATTCAATTGTATCAAATTTAAAGAGATTGGTTTAGATTGATTTTATAAGAAAACAAATAAATCCAACTCAAATCAATCCATTTGTAAATGATTTAGAGTTGAATTGAGTCAACCACTCAAAATATTTAAGTTTATAATTAACTTATTTATCTATTCATGAGAATGAAAAATTAAGCATACCATATTTGAGATAAAAGAATTTCAAAAAATATAGTGAGAATAAGTTTCAAATACATTTTTCTATCAAAATCAATGAGACATTAAGTAGTTTCAATCGATAAAACTCTTGTCTCTTTAATCAGGTTAAGGATACATTGATGTTTACTCAATTTAAGTCGATATTAAAATATATATTATATATTACATTTATTAATAATAATAATAATTTAATACAAATTAACTAGTCGAATTAATGGGTGTAGATATTGAAACCTATTATCCAACTCAAAACTCAACGGACAAATTTGATTGGTTTGATTCGGATCTAACCTAAATACAAAAATTATTCAACCAAAAGTATTTTGATTAATTTGAGTCAATTCAAATTGATGGTTTATCCGATTACACATGTAATAAGCTTAAGCTGTCAACTAGGGGTGGACATTAATTAATTTTTTCAGAATTCAATCTATATATACTTCAATGAATTGTATCTTAGATATATATCCATATTTCTTAAATCTATATCAATAGATTTTCTTTCAAAAGAGAATCAAACACTTTCTCACGTCTTTGCTTTGCATTAAGCGATTTGTAACGATCCACAAGCCTACACCACGCGTTGATCATGAGTAGGCACCAGAGAATTATTTTCTTTATCTTTATGACAGCATTTTCAGTGAAATGTAAGAGAGACAACAAGCACCATCTATCGACATAATTAAGAATTTCTCTGTCCACTTCTTCTCTCTGGTTGAGCTTCACATCCTCGAATGTTTTTCCTGATGACCCGCAACTTTCGAGTTGAATACTTTATTTTTTGGCAAATGTGTCCCTCCTCTTCCCTCAACTTACCTATGTTTTTGTTGCGGATATAGCCATCCACAACCGCTAACGTGTCAAGGAGTTCTTCATTCTCCTTCACCTTCGAAAACAGGTGCTTTATCTTGCTCAACTCAGACTTCAAATCATTCAAATTGGCTTTTTTTTCTACTCTCACCAGGTGCTTCATCCGTATAGGCATTGCTTTAAAGGGATTTGTTCGAATTGACATTTTCTTTTTGGTTGAGGGACAGAGTGGTGGGCGATTTTATGACTTTATGAAAAAACTGATGAAAGAAACAATATGTTTTTGCAATAAGATTTTGAGACAGAGTGGTATGAGGTTGAGACTTTATGAAAGATAATCGGTTGAAAAAACAATGCGTTTTATCATCAAAACGGAAAAGGGATGGATTGGAGGATGATTTGTAACTCTATGAAAAACTGATTAAAGAACTAGTATATTCTTAAGATAAAATTGAGGGACAAAGTAGTGGGAGATTTTATGAAGAAAAAAAACAGTTAGATTGAGATAGTGGTGTGAGGTTTTGAGACTTAATGAAAAACTGATGAAAGAAACAAAATACTTATTGCAATGAGATTGAGAGACAGACTGGTGTGAGATTCTGAGACTAAATGAAAAACTGATGAAAGAAACAAAATACTTTGGCAAGACTGAGGGACAATGTTGATAGATTTTGTGACTTTTTGAAAAACTGGTAAATGTGACATCAAGTTTGTTATGTACTTTTCGAGGACACAACTGTGTAACACTAAGGTGCTATGTGTTTGCTGTTTGATCAGTTCCAACTCTGCTACTTCAAGAATATCAATGGAAGATGATACCTCGAAGCAGACGATCACAGAGGAATACACCAATGGATGTGGGGTGTGTGCTCTGTGTAATTGAAAGAGAGAGAGTTAGAATGTGTGTACCTTTTAGGTGCTTATACTGATGTATTTATAAGCACATTACCTTGCCATTGGTTATCCGAACTGCTTACGAACTGCTTCCTATATTTCCGGCCTCAATCAACACGTTTGTAACCACTTGTGTAGACCTAGTCATACTATGCCTGGGAAGTCAGTTGAGTCCACGATCTTCTGATAATAAATGGGCCACTAACTAGGCCCAAACTATTACCACCATAACAAAGTTAAACTCATGGTTACATGGAACAAAATAACAAAAGTTAAACGCCATTCCTTTCTTTATATGGATTTTTTTTATTAACCACAGACAATCTTGTTTGGGTCGACTATGACAAGTATGAGTGACAATTTTCTCCAAAATAATGCAACTATAAACCTAGAATTTGATCTCATTAATAATTAAATTGAAACAATTCTGTGCTAATTTATCTATGAATTTGGTGGTTCGTAACATGAAGATTAATGTAACTTTGCATTAACTCAATGGATGTTTATAATTAAATTTGAAATTTCTTGAATCTTTGATTATATGATAAACTTTCAATCAAATTAAACTAATAATTCAAAATACTATATTTTATAATTAGAATTAGAAACTTAAATTTATACAATTAAATAAAATATGAATTTATCTATATTAAAAATATAAATTTATAAAATTCATACATAACAGGAAAATTAATGCTGCTTCAGATGTTTTTTTAATGTCAATTGTCAAGCAAAGAAAATAAAAGGTTTATAATTTAAAATGTATAAACTACATTTAAAATTATACATTTTTTTCACTTTATATTTACTATGTTAGGAATTTAAATGGCTTAAAATAAAAAATGTAGAAAATAAAGGAATTATTAAATTGCAACCACGAAAATCATGAAGGGGTGCAAAGAACATTCTATGCTTTGGAAAATAATGCATGAAAGAATGGTATGTTTCCTTTGGTTTACCTTTGGCAAGAAGTTATTCTAATAGACAATAAGATGCAAAGAATCCCAAATTATGTTTGATATCATTCTCTTTTCCCCATGAAAAACTGCCACAACTGTCTATCCTTTCTTTCAAACAGGAATTATTCCAGCGGACTCTCACAAGCAAAAGAGAACCCAATAACAAGTTTGACATTATTCTTTTTTCCATGAAAAATTGCTACTGTGGTCCATCCTTTCTTTCACAAAGGAAATCCATTTTTTGATGGTGAAGTAGAAAACACCAATTTTTCAATTTTCTAATATTGTAATTATTATCAATATCGTATAAAGTGAATACTCAAGCAGCCTTCCCTTACTATTTTCAGCATCACTTCCTCAGATTCAAATATGGGTTTCAAGCCCTAGACCAACATAACTAATGATCTTAATTGGTTGGCCTTGTGTGTACAACCGTTTAAGGGAGTCTCCAGCTATAAAACCAAATCATTAATTTCTGCATTTCCAAATAGCCCAACATAATGATCAACCAACCATTTGGCTCTAATTTTCCAAAAGTGGGTGAAGAAGCGCCTTGGTTATATATCAGCTTCATGTCTAAACATCAACCTGTGGTAAGCTGATCTGTTTATGGACCACCCTAGCTATGACCCGTGCCACTGCAATAGGATATTCTTGACATGAGCCACCTTGAAAAGAAGGAAAACAACATTAATTAATGGCTCATTCCACTTTTTAAGATCTCCATCAATAAGGCTATTTAATAATGATGTAGACTCCAACAGACATATTAGACTCCAAACTTAAGCTATAGGTTGATTTGGCAATCTCGGATTTCCCCATATTTTAACAGAGGAACTTGTTCTAATACAACATGTAAGGCCAAACACATTAGCTTTACTTGCTTCCACAATGCTCCACCAAGCATAACTATGTTGATATCCAATTTAAAGCTTCCTGTGGGAAAATATCTGCCATTTAGTACCTTAAGTACAAGAAGGAATACTGATTCTTGAGTAATCTCCAACACTGCTTTTCTAGCATAAAAAAGCATCCGAAACTTCTAAAGCTCAAGCCTTTGTTTTATTTGGTTTGCTTTAACTATTTCAAGATGGACAATGTACCCTTTTCTCCTTGTCTCCAGCCGAAGTTATTGATCATAGCCTCCAATTACTCATCACATAAGTTGGATGGCTTTAATGCATATTGCTTCCATCCTTCTAACTTTCTTCCAGACCCGGTCTTGGACATGAGAGAATATATATGACTCTTTGATAGCTAGTTTTACTTAAAGTTGAAAACATATGTAAATACTTCATTGATATAATAGCTAGTTTTACTTAAAGTTGAAAACATATGTAAATACTTCATTGATATAATACACAACAACTTGACTACCAAAACTGTGAGATTTCCCTAAGAAGAGTTAGCAAGCACTGTTGGGCTTGAATCCCAAGCCAAGTCCAGTCCAATAAGGAAAGATTGCAGTTCTTTATTTTAATAGGTCAGAAGTTACTTCTTTTAAGAAGTTTGCAGTTGGCGGTTAATTTGAAACCACAAGAGAGAGAAAAAGGAGAGGAGAAAGAAACCGCCAAATTCGCATGTGGAGAAGGGTAATAACTGTCATCCTTCAATCTTCTCTATATCCTTAGTTAACCGTTGGATCTGGGTAAATTTTTTTAAGAAGGTTCAAGACTCACCAATATTAACATCCAACGGTTGGTTTCATGAATAAAGGCTTGTAAGTATAACCGGAAATTCCCAAACCGAAGCGGTTATAAAACCGTTTTCTGAAGTGTACAGTTTTATTCCAAGGGACGTTTCTCTCAAACTAACCGTTGGATCGCATTCAAAATTTGAGGAGCGGTTACTAAGATCTGCTTCTATATTATGACCGTTCGGATTATTCATTAAACTGTTCCAAAAGAGATTGTTTCAACTGCAAATAGAGGTTATCAGAATTCCTGCTCTGTTCTGTCTTGTTTCGGACAGTGATATTGAGAAAGAGTTATCTCTTTGCTCAACCGTTGGATTGTCCTCAAATTTGTTCAGTGTGTTCCTCTCTTGCAACAAGTCAGTTTGACCGTAGGGATTTGTTTGTTGTTTTTTCTGGTGATAGAAATTAATTTCGTAGAAAAGCCTATTCTGTGTGTTTGCCTCTTGTGACGATTTGGTACAACTTTTGTTGAAGTTGTCTGTTGATTGTAATGGTTGTTGGAACCATTTTGTAATCTCACTTTATTGATAGTAAAGAATTTGGGTGGATTCCGAGATCGGTCCCGAGGTTTTTATTTCTCACATTGAGAAGGTTTTCCACGTTAAAAAATTATGTTGTGTTGCTTGCATAATTATTACTTGTGCATAAAGTATTTTGCTTGTGCAAGACCATTCATAACAGGTCCTGGAAGGGAAAATTGGTTTCTTTTTCCCAACAAGCACAACTTTCTAAATGGATACTTTTGTTAGAACTTTAGCATTTGTATCCATTCTCTCATCCGTACTCACCACAAATAACAACTTTATTTGTATATATCCATACACAATAGATACCGACACATTCATTCTTTTAGCAATAACTTGCATTTCAGTTAAATGTATCCTCCTAACTAAAAAAATTCCAAACTTAAAATAGGCTCAGCTCTGTAATAATAAATTCCGCATAAATAATATTTAAAACATCATAAAAAGCACAACAAACAACAAATTGAAACTAGGTTTCTCAAACCTGAATGTGCTGGTGAATTGTTAGCAATAGAAGGTCTGATCATAACAACAGTGAGGATTTTCTAAATATTAAACATTTCCGCACTAAAGATTGTTGAAACATACAAAAAATGGGGATAACTCCTTCAAGGTCGTATCCAATCTCAACAATTTGATGAACAACTTCTGTGTGTTGCAAGTTAACAGCTTAAACCTTCCCATTAAAGCAGTTTGAATTAGCAAACCATTTTAGCAAGAAAAAAAATGTTGATTCAGTAACAACAAAAGCAAGAAGAGTGTAAATCAAATTATATCTTGTTCAATCATACGATGATTCGTGTTGAAAATCCACAACAAAGATACAAATCTGTTTAGCATGCCACGTACACTTTCCTCACAATTTCAGAAATTGGTGAAAGTCAATAGTGATTTCAAATGCTAAGAAAATCTAGGAAAAAGAAACATAAAGGTTCAATTCTTTTTTCTAGTTGCAGAGTCTTCAATGGTTGTGTTAGGTATGGTGAGAAGTAAAAAAAGTACATGAAAAAAATGGAGGATGATAAAACTAATAAAGATAATTTGGTGGGACTTTCTTTTCTTTTAACAGCAACTTTTACGCATTATAAGGATAAAATGATATTTTGCTTGGTAATATAAATTTTTCTCGATAATTTTAAGTAAAACATACATCCATAACTCATAGGTCAAATATACAAAATCTAGTCTTCCAAAACAGTGAGGTTGCCCCACAAAACTTTGCAAGCACAAGTTTCTAAATGCATACTCTTGTATTAATGTCAAGATCCAAACTTATAACATGTAAATACTGATATTGATTATTACTTCTCAACACAAGAGGTTTCTTAGATTATAAGTTATAACTAATGGACTCAACAACTAATCACACAGCTCAACACTCTTAAATTTGTGTTTTTCACCATCCAATGTTATTATTCAAGAAGAGGAAAAGATCCAAATCCAAAAACAAACTACAGGTCCACATCTTGCAGATAGCCTCCATTTTATTCTCACACAGGTATCAGAAAACACTGAAGGCACATCCCTCACGACATCTTGGAATGTTGGGGTAGAACTAACTAGACAGGGTATTTATATAGCTGAAGAACCTTCTGCCAAGCTGGTCTGTTACTAATATCATCCCACCAAGCACTCACATGCTTCCTGTCTCGGACCAAATTTCCTCTCCCGGTTTGGTTCACCAAATAGTGACCAAATGGGAGGTGGCTAAGATCAGCAAGGCTGAAGAAGTCACCAGCCAAGTACTTGCTCTTTGACAGCCTCTCCTCATAAACATCCAGCACCTTCTCAATCTTTTTATCACTATCTTCTATCACTTTTTGGTCTGAAGGAGTGCCCGTTAATGGCGCAAACAGAACATTAATAACCAAGTTGTAGAGTGGTGGGTGAAAGTTATGAGCTTCCACTTCAAGCCATTGTTCCACTAGACCCTTTTCTTCTATTGTCTTTCCCAATAAGTCAGCCCCTTGGTCTTTATACTTCTCAGCAAAGTATCTGATTATTGCACGAGATTCTGCAAAATTGGTTTAAAAATCAGTGTATTAGTATGAATATAGGCTATCGTAAAGTTGCAAAAAGCAGCCTTTCAGATTATCCTACTTTCCAATTTTGACACAACAAAAAGCAATTATTACTAACACCATTAAGGTTTGTTATAGTTACATGCATGATGCATCAAACCACAACATGTGTCTATCTAAAGCAACTGAAAATCTAAGTTCATGGAGTAACTAAATTATAACCCCCTCTGCCTCCTTTTAAAACAAAGGAATAGCAATTAGGAAAGACAACAGTTGCAGGACAAGAATGAACGATCCTAACCTCACAATTCAAATAACATCAATAAGGACTAAACAAGGTAAGAACTTCAAGGAAAGATCAAAATTTCAAAACAAAAACCTATTAACTACATGACACGGGAAAAAAATTGCAGAAATAATAAAGGGGCTAAAGGGTTTACCATAGAGAGTATAATCACCATCTTGAATAACAGGAAGGGATCCAAATGGCTGCAGATTTATTAGACACAAGTATAATTAAACATGAAAACATATTAAAAAAATATGGAAACCAAGTGAAGCAAACTGTGTGAATTGCGATAGAGCAAAAAAATAATTAAAATTGAAAGAAAAACTGAACCTGCAGCTTAAGGAACTCAGGTTCCTTATTCTCTCCCTTGAAGAGATCAACATGCACTGTTTCAAACTCAATTTCCTTCTCAATCAGACACACCAGCACCCTCTTGGGGGATGCATAAGTTGGACCGTACACCTTCACCACCATGTTTTTTAGATTTGTTCCGTGTGTCAGTCAAGTTGTGCTTTTATGCTGATCACTCGTGTACAGTCCCAGAAAAAGTCATTGTCTTGTCATCAGATAGAAATACTATTTTACTATGTTAGTGCCGCTGCTATGACTGTGACCACAATTTTTTAATTTATACAAAATTCCATTGCCAGTGCTTGACGTATTTCATTACGATACTAATTTCTTTTAAGAAAAGAAAAACAAAACATTAATCTATTAAGTGTTGTAATCAACGAGGAGTGTTGCATTTGTAAATTTCCACGTCACAATTTCAAAGTTGACGGTGGAGGACCACTGTCTTAATTGGTCCACCAAGCATCATCTAGTTATAATATAAAAGAAAAAATTATCTTAAAATAATTATTATTTTAATTTTTCAATGTAATAATAATTATATTTTATCACTTATATCTTTTAAAATATTAATAATAAACAATAAAATCTATAAATAAATTAATGATTATATAAGACTAATTTTATATATTCATGATTTTCTTTCTTTTATTTATTATTATTTTTTGAATTGTATAGAAACAACTTATGGCAATATTTATTTTAAAATGGATGGAGTAATTATTTTATGTTTTAGACCAACAGATGTCCTCAACTAGAGCAGTTTTGCAATTTTATAAATTTTTATTTGACGCTTCAAAATCGACAATTTATACTAACAAATCATTAGTCCAAATAGTTTTAAATTCGATTTTTCTTAAGTAAAGTTGGAATTTGAGTTTTGTAAATAAAAAAAAAATATATTAGAAAATAAGATCTCACAAAAATGTCAATCAGGTTCCTAGGTGGATATTGAATCCCTAGTCCCTATATTAATTGTTTTACAATTAAATCTCAATTGGCACGAACTGAATTTGATCCCAATACAAAAATAATCAACAAAACTATTATAAATGATCCTCCAATGCACCATTATCATAAGTGATCTACCATCTTATTATACTCTCTGTATCAGAATATTTTGTTTTTACTCTCCACATCCCTTTCCATGATCTCTGAAAACCGTCGCCACCTCCGGCTTGGTCGCCGAGACGCACTCCAACTGTTCAGAATATTGCTTCCGGCTGCCCCATCACCACTGTAACAGCAACCCAATATGCAGTGAGTGCACCCAAACCCAATCCAAAAACTATGAATCAATTTGTTTCTTCCAATTTGACCTCATTTTTATGCTTCTTCGTTCTTCACCATGAGAATCGTTAATCAAATCTCCCTGATCTTGCTATATTCTGCAATTTGGACACGGCTAATTGAACATTTGTGATTACACAAGATGCTATGTATGTGAGTTTAGGGCCCATTTGTTATGAGAAAGTGCTTTTAATTTTCATGTTTAATTATGTTGTTTTCAATTTATTTTTTATTTCAAAGACTTTGTATACAAAACAAGGTTAAACTTTATAATTAAAAATAAATAAAAAATGATTTTCAAGGTGATCAATTAGATAAGGGTAATTTATATATGATTATATTATTTTTATAAAATATTTATTGATTTTATCGAAAAATTTTCGATAAATAAATATGATTGTTTATTTTGATAATATCTTTTTTTTCAATCATATTTTTTTTATCTAACACTTGAATATAAAACCAATTCTACTTACCTGTTATATTTTAATTTAAATAAAAAGAAACACAAAAGAGAAAACAATTTCAACTTTTTATCAAAATAATATAGAAAATAATTTACTATATAATTGTTTTTTTCAATTTTGGGCCTTGGAAAGTCACAGCCATGAATGGATTATGCCCGCCCAGGATCAACCTTGAGTAGCTTATAAATTAATTTTACCAAACATCCAAAACATAAATAATTCAAAAAGGACCAAGACAACCCAAAATCATCACAACACACACTAGATTTTAAAAAAATATCAAATTTTATCCTTTAAAAGTATCAAAACACTAAGATTTTAAAAAATAAATATCTAGAGCCCGAGTTGGTGACATGCAAACTAAGGGAGAGTGAAAATAAATGAAAAATAAAGAAAATCACTTACATGCAAGAAGCAAAATAAAAACTGAAATGAAATCGATTGAAAGATCGAAACCTGTAATTGAGTAGCTTAGAGGGACATGGTTTTACTGTTGCGTGTAGCTAGAGTTTATTGTTTTGGTAGAAAATGAAGGCTCGGTCGTGAAGCAAGACAAAGGAAATCTTTTTGTTGAGAGAGAAAGGAAATCTTTTTGTTGAGAGAGAAAGAAACTTTGCTAAAAAGTGAGAAAAACAGTGTTAAAATAATGGAAAAGTAAATGGTGAGAAACTTCTTAAATAAATAGGCACGAAAGTTTGAGCAATTAAGTTGAATCAAAATTGAATGAATTGTAAATAAAAAGGAGGATGGGGCGGTGGTGCCACTGAATGAGCAGAGTTTGTTAAATTTGCAAATTACTTTCACTATAATTTGTGTATGAAAATCCAGTGTGTGAATGTGCCAAGGTGGGGGTAGCAGACTGTGTTAAATTTGCAGATTACTTTCATTGTATAAGTTTTGTGTAATATATAACACATAACAATAAATAATTTTTTTATGAAAACATGTAAGGATTTTACACTTATTAGCTCACCAGGGTGAACAATTTAATTAAATCTACATTAATATTTAAATTATTAGGTTGGAGTGAGCTTGATTCAAATTCTTTAACACATGTATAAAGTCTATAAGGAACTGGTATAAATATTATATGAAACTTTTACATCTATACTTATTTGTAATTTATATTAATACAAATTAATTCTTATATAAGCACAGTTCTTTTTGCTCTCTCTAACATATCATCATCATATCCTATATAATACACAACATTAAGAGAGAGTCTAAATCCGTTTACTTTAAAATATCATTTTTTGTTTTTATTTCTAATTATAAAATTGTAACCTTATTTTTAATTTGTTTTTTGTTTTCAATATTTGTATAAGAAATAGAGAAAAAACTTATTTTCTCTATTTTCTATACAAGTCTTTGAAATAGAAAAATAGATTGAAAACAAATTAAAATAATTAAAATGGAATATAAAAACATTTTCTCATAATAAATGGGTCCTAAACTCACTTACATAGCATCTTGTGTAATCACAAATGTTCAATTAGAACAGTGTCCAAGATGTCACTTGCTAGATGAAATGCAAAACCTAAATATTAGGGGGTGACAAATGCATCTAGAAAAAAAGTAATATTGAACCTGCAACTTGAAGTACTCATGCTGCTTCTGTTCTTAGACGAAGTGAGAAAGTTAAACAACTTGCAGAATATTAGGGAGAGCATAGTCTGGGCCATGGACCTTCACCACCATTGTAATTTGCAGAATATTAGGGAGATTTGATTAAGGCATTATTTCCTGAGGGATTCAGAAAATTTTACTTGTGCTAATAATACTCACATTTATAAATAATAAATGGTCTAAATATGTTTTTAGTCCTTTAAATTTGATTTTTTTTCTTTTTTAGTCTTTTAAATTTAAAGTTATTTTTTTAGTTCTTAAAATCTACAAAATATTCTTTTGTTTTTTTACCATGAGAGTCAAACATGAAATAAAAGGTTCACGATTTGTAATAATTTTTTACCGTCAAAATTTGGTTTTTTATTTTATATTTTAAAGTATGTTGGAGGTTAAAAATAATCATAATTAAGTCATTAAAAAAATTAAAAACTCATTAACTGCTTTAATATTTTTTATTAACTTGATTATGATAGTTTAAAACAATAAATCTGCAAACAAATCGTACTTTAAAATATAAAAAATCAAATCAAATTATAGTGGTAAAAAATGTCCAAAATTATGAATCTTTTTTTTTTTTTGACTCACTCTTCACAAAAGAACTAAAAAGAAAATTTTGCGAATCTGGGAACTAAAAAAACAATTTCAAATTTAGAGGACTGAAAAAAATATAACTCATTTAAGACTTTATAAATTAGTGGAAACATTATTTATATTATAAATTATTTTCTTAAAATATTTTATTTAGGTTATTGGAGTTATTCATAACTATATATACACATATCTTATAATTGGAAAAATTAAAAATTCAGTGGAGACAGTTGTCCCCAACCCTCTTAAAGTAGATGTGTCCTAAACCTTGCTTCCCAACCTGAACAGAAAACAATAAAGTTTCAATAAATCAAAATAAATTCAATTAATGGAAAATCTTTAATGTTATTTAATGTTATATATTTAATAATGTATATATTTAACGTAGTATTCATATAAACTTTAAAAATTACTATTATTTATGATATTAATTAAATATAATATATAAATGAATTTAATGCTATTACTTTTTTTAATGCAGAATTTAATGCTTTTACTAAATATATTATTTATTAAATATAATTTTTATATTTATTACACTTAAAAGTATAATATATGCTAATTAGATATATGACTTTTCATATAGTTATATATAGAGAATAGATCAAATTATACTGGTATAATTTTGATAATTATTATATTATTTTTATAATTTGATATAGGATATGATTTTTATGGATTCAATCTTTGAATTATATCTAAATATTAACAAGATCGTCTGTGTTACATTTTGTCAAAATTGA
>PYAF01005246.1:3181627-3205736 GCA_007407185.1 Glycine tomentella | reverse complement strand
CTTTTAATACAATGATGAGTTTTAAAAAAATATCATCTAGTTAAAAATTATAAAATGATATAATAATTGTCAAAGTTATACGGAATAATTTAATCTTAATGTCATGGACTATAAAACCAAAATAAAAATGAATTAATGATGATAAAATTAATTTTATAAAATTATTTTATTTTCTTTCATCTAAATGTATATAAAATTTACACAATTTAAATAATACTACATATGTAAACCAATAGTAGTTAACTATTTAACTTTATTTTAAATAACATATCGTAGTCGAAAATAAAGTGTGACAGGAGATCATTTCACATATTTGGTATTAAAGTGGAAATCTCTCCTGATAATGTTTTTCTTTATATTTCTTAAATTAAATGTTAGGATTGCATTATCACTGCATGAATACAAAATCACAGAGATGATAGTTTTTAAGTTATATAGTATCATCAATGAATAGTAAAATTCTTTTTTTATTTATGAGTATATTTATTTTAACTGTATATTTTTTTCCGTTCCTAATTTAATTATAAAGGTATATTTTTTCCGTTCTTAATTTAATTAATTCTTGTCCTTTTAAAAAATAGTTAGAATAATTAATCACATTAAATTTATCAATTAATAATACTATCATTTCAAACTTACCCTTTAATACCTCCAAGATTCAAACTTATTTAATTAATTTGAATAACTTTTCCTTTAATACCTCCAAGTATTTTTCATTTATTAGTAAATTAATTAGTTTAATTTTTTCCCATAAATTTATGAATATATTTCGTTTGACAATAATTATCCAGATCTTTATGCTTTAGTTTTTTAATGTTTTAATATATTTATTAATATTTTATCACTCTAAATATTTTTTCATTAATTGAGTTGATTTTGATTCATTGGACCTCCTCTTCTGAAACTTTATTATTTTCTGTTTATGTTGCCATTATAAGAAGCAACAAGGTTAACCTTGACCTTAACCAAATCTCCCTAATTTTGTTTTCTGCAAATTCCAATGGTGGTGAAGGTCTATGGCCCAGACTATGCTAACCCAAAGCGTGTGATAGTGTGTCTCATTGAAAAGGAAATTGAGTTTGAAACAATACATGTTG
Organism: Glycine tomentella; assembly: GCA_007407185.1. NCBI lineage: Eukaryota > Viridiplantae > Streptophyta > Magnoliopsida > Fabales > Fabaceae > Glycine > Glycine tomentella. The sequence continues at coordinate 3,204,639 of PYAF01005246.1, read as the reverse complement.
ATGGCTTTAAGGGAGAGCATAAGCAGCCTGAATACCTCAAATTGCAGGTTCAATTACTTTTTCTATGCATTTTTCATCCCCTAATATTATAGGTTTTCCATTTCATCCAGCAACAATAGTATATCTGACATCTTACTTCGCACTCTGGTAGTTGAGCTAGCATTGTGATTACACAAGATGTTATGTTTGTGAGTTAATTAATTTAGGGCCCACTCACTTTGAGAAAATGTTTTTAGTTTTCATTTTTAATTATTTTGTTTTCAAATATTTATACCAAAACAATAGTACAAGTATTTTTTTTGGTTTTTATGTTTCTTGTATAAATATTGAAAACGGAAAATAAATTAAAAATAAGGTCATAATTTTGTAATTAAAAGTAAAAAAAAAAGAACAGAAAATGATTTTTCAAAATTATCCTCTCTTATTGTTTTCATCAAGCGTATGAATTAATTTGCACGGGATTGTTTCAACATATAACCAGAGATTTTAATTTTGGATTTGGGTCTGCAACTGTCTTAATTATTGAAGGAAGAATTTTGTTAATCAAAACAATTTTATATAACAAAATATTACCTCATATTGTTGAGTAATAAGATATGACAATGTTAGAAGAGAAAGATACATTTTTTATATTTGACAAATAAATAATCGTATCTTTGTTTTTCCCATGTGACCATGTTTTACTACTTAATAATTGTGGGAATATATATTTAAATATTATGTAAGTTTCATCAACGTTTCTAAGTTCTAACCAGGTGAATGATTAAAATGAATTTAATTAAGTTTATACGATCAAAAGAAAATTAAACTGAAACAATATGTCATTGTAAAATGAAAATAAAGAGTAATGGCATGTATTACCATCTTTTTTTACGACTTGAATAAAGGGTATGTGAGCCAAATTATAATCACCTCCTCTCTTGACAGATATTAATTTAAACAAATTAGAAAAAAAAAAAAGATGTTCTTTTCAATATGTTCATGCGTCTTTTTTTACAAAATTCTTTCACGAGACACATTGTTTTAAGAATAAAATGTTAATAAATAAATAGATGTAGGGAGAGCCTAAGATAATCCTATATAACCTAAATATATGACTCTCAAATATTAAGAATCTAAGTTAAAGCAACAAAATGGGTTTTTAATATTGTCAAATAAAATACGCTTGTTGCTTATAATTTGCAGCCCTTTGGATTGATGCCTGCTGTTCAAGATGGTGATTATACTCTTTATGGTTAGCCCCTTTACTTGTTTCCTCATTTTGTTTAAATACCTTGTAATTTAACATAAATAACCTTGATCCTTTTTATTTTGGTCTTAATAAATAATTTTTTATCTCGCTCTTGACTGTGTAGAATCAAGGGCAATACTTAGGTACTATTCTGAAAAGTACAAAAACCAAGGGACTGATTTGTTGGGGAAGACCATAGAAGAGAGGGGTCTTGTGGAGCAATGGCTTGAAGTTGAGGCCCATAACTATTACCCACCAATCTACAACTTGGTTATGCATGTTTTGGTTCACCCATATAAGGGGGAGCCATTTGACCCAAAAGTTATTCAAGAGAGTGAAGAAAAGCTTGGGAAGGTGCTTGACATTTATGAGGAGAGGCTATCCAAGACAAAGTACTTGGCAGGGAATTTCTTCAGCCTTGCTGACCTTAGCCACCTCCCATTTACTCATTATTTGATGAATCACATGAAAAAGGGGTATATGGTTAGAGAAAGGAAGCATGTGAGTGCTTGGTGGGATGACATTAGCAATAGGCCATCTTGGAAGAAGGTTCTCCAGCTATACAAATACCCTAATATTTAGTTGCTTAGCTAGAGGAACTAGCTTTTGTGTTTTCTATGACCTTGAGAATAAAATGTTCCCTTGTCTTCATAGTGTAGTTGCCTAGTTGGAAGGAGTTTGGTATGAAGCTATGTATGAAACTAAAGTTATCTGAGAGGCTTTCAAGGTCAAAATAAAATATTGCTATTTTAATATACTGTGTGTAGATATTTTAACAAAAAATCATCAGCTGCAAGCCAGCAAACCAATAGTAAAAAATACCAACAAATGAGCTATCCGTGGGTGAGTACATTGGTAACTACATAAACGGCCTGCAACCATGATTTCCACCACGACATCAAGACTTTTTAGGTTTATGTAATTGCAATTATGACCGTATCAGCTATATTTGTCCGTAATTTCCCACAATATCATTGATCTTAACAAAATCTGATCACAACCACGATTTAAAACCTTTTTCTTACCACAAATAATATTACATTAGACAATCAATAGAAGAAAAAAAAAAAGACACAAATTATACTACAGGGTTTAAACAATAGAATAAATATATCTTCTAATCTTGCCTCATATGTTGGTTAATTCTTGCCACCCAGACCGGTTTGCTTATTCTTCTAAGTTTGAAAAGCTCCCAGACTGGTTTGCAATTCCTTCTGGTATATATATTTGCAAAAAATAAAGTTATAAGAAAAGAGAGTCAGATGATTTGCAAACTTAAAGTATCAAGTTCTATCCATGCTATTATCATAATTTTAAAATAACATGTTAATGCATAATAACCCGCATCTGACCACCTGTGCCTACAAACATGTTAAACTATTTTCTTTTCTTCTGCTTTTGGCTCATTATCACTTACAAATATTTTCTTAATGAAATTACTTCCTCGCCACTGCTTTCCACTATTTCAGGAATCACATCTGCAACTGGAAGAGGACAATATATGCCATCTTTTACTCTTCTGGGCAGCACATAATGCATCCTTCCCGGTCCTCTCGTACTAGGGAAATGTCCATTCAATGCTCGAATGCTACACCGGATGTGGACCAAACTGTCTCACGACTTTCTAAACCCAACACAGTACAACCCTTGGAACATACTACGATCCCAAGTTGCAAAGAGCCAACATCGAGGTGTTTAGATACAAGATGTTGTGGCATAGAAGTTAGAGCACCAAGGTAAGAAATTTGTGTTAGATACAACATAATTCTTGGTATCAAATTACTAGAAACAAGTAACAAGTTTATGTGGAAGTCTTAGTAATAAATGATAATAGCAAGTATAACAACTTCGATGTTTTCAATGAGACTTACATGCCTCACACTCCTTAATAAGGGATCCAGGCTCCTATTTTAACCACTCGTACTCTCACAACACCCACAAAGATTAATTTTCCTTGTTTTTGTTGCATACCTACATATCATACCTTCAATTCACCTTTGCTACCATGTTTCTTTTACCTAATTTTCCCTCAAGCAAACACAATTTCATGCTACTCGAATCTTGAAATCCTTGATTCTACCCTGCCCCTTTGTTGCAGAAGAGAAGGAAAATTTATCCCAAATATCTTTTATCTAATTTTACAATGCTTTCATAGACTAGGTAATTCCATGAACCTCAATAAAAAGATTCACCGTGTAAAAAGAAGTTCAGTAAGAACTTGGAAAAAAGAGAAATGGCAAAGTGAATATCATATTTACAAATAAAAGTCTAAGCACACTTCTGCCATATAGTTCAAGGGAATACCCTCCATAAATGCCTTTAAGTGAGAGATCATGCAGTTAGTTTTGAACCACATGTGAGAATGCTTGTTGAAGTGTAGAAATTAATGAACTTCATGCAGAAACTCAAAGAAAATCCATAAATTGTGAACAGAGAGGTGAGAAAGAGCATAGTGAATGGCGGCTACCTTGCACAGCGACTTGATTCCATCCTTTTGACATTTATCTTTTCTTGCCTTTGCTAACTTATGTGATCATAAAACACAAATATTAACGAAGAAATGCTAGAATATTACTAAAAGTCATAGGTATATAATGGGTACTAAGTTCCATGTCCATTGGATGAAGAAATCCCTAACCATTACCCTCTATATGGCTACCTTTGCACAGCGACTTGATTCCATCCTTTTGACATTTATCTTTTCTTGCCTTTGCTAACTTATGTGATCATAATACAGAAATATTAACGAAGAAATGCTACAATATTACTAAAAGTCATAGGTATATAATGGGTACTAAGTTCCAAGTCCATTGGATGAAGAAATCCCTAACCATTACCCTCTATATGGATTTTTGTGTCCGCCCTTGTTAATAATAATAGAGATTGATATATTATCAATATATTGCAACATCAAACTAGCTTTACATTGTGAGCACATATAGTGTAGTGTATCGTTGATCTCAATAAATCCAGAGAGAGATCAGACTTTTCAACACCAACCTTTGTCTTACATAAATCCATCGCGAACTCAGAGTTCATGAGCCTAAGAGACGAGTGGTGGAGTGCAATTTAAGTTGTTTATTTTTTCTTTTGATCCTTTGTCATACGAACATTCCAAATGTAGCTTCGTCTATTACATATTCCCGAAAGTGTGTACACTGTACAGTGATATAAGTGTTTATATTTTCTTATGAATATGTGATAATTGATATTTAACATAGTCTTCGTTAAGTATCCTTGATGTAGGGATCAAGCACTGGAATAGATGAAGCATGCTGAAGTTCTAATTAAAAAATTGTTAAAGGTGCTTTTTAAGAAACTGAATGTGAAGGAGTTAGATAAACCAAGAGAAAAAACTTTAATGGGGGCAATGATATTAGGTTTCAATTACTACCCAGCTTGCCCTGAACCTGAAGTTGTAGTAGGGGTAGGCTCTCATTCCGATGTATCACCAATCACTGTCCTACAGGATGATATTGGAGGGCTTTATGTAAGAGGCAGTGATGGTGATAGTTGGATCTATGTTCCTCCTGTTGAGGGAGCATTGGTTATCAATATTGGGGATGTTCTACAGATAATGAGCAATGAAAGATACAAAAAAAGCATAGAGAACAGAGTGGTTGCAAATAGAAACAAAACCAGGATCCCCATTCCAATCTTTGTCAACCCAGCACCTGATGCAGTTATTGGTCCTTGTCAGAAGTGTTGGAGGATGGCGATGAACCCAAATATAAACAAGTTTTGTACTCTGACTATTTCAAGTATTCCTTCAGCAAGGCTCATGATGGAAAGAAAACTACTGAATTTGCCATGGTATGATTGGTGACTGTATCTATGAATGTTTTTTTTTTTTTTTTTTAACTAAGTCAAATGGTATCGTGTGATCTATGTAGCCGATCTCATTTAATTCAATAAGGCTTTTGTTATTGTATGATTTGTTCTCATGGTTGGAAGTATTTAAGGTGTTTGAAATCCAGCTGCTTTTTGTACGGATCAACATAGCCGGAAAACGCATATCATGCTGATCTTTTTTTAACTGAATTCTTGCATGATACATTGAAGCAGAAAATGCAGTAACTTTAGTGTAATGATCTGATGTGTCTCCTTTACAATTTTGATTAAACGTTTTGGATGATTTTTACCTTAACAGGATGTTGACAAACATTTACTGTTGAGAGAGGAAAATGTGCAAATCCTTTTGGGCTAGTAGTGTTACCACTATGGCTCAACTGGTGGCTATTTATCTTATCTTGAGAAAGAATCAAAAGTAATGTTGAGTTCTGCCCCTCTTTGGAGTGCTTTTCATAACAGGCAAAGGCCTTCAAATTTATTTTTCTGAAATTATTGAAAAACTCAACTTTTCTGTCCTGAATTAATAATAAATTACATCAGTTTCAAAATCTGTGATCCTTTTGTTATCAAATATTATTGCAATTGGGGTCCCAGGTGGGACTGCAAAAGAAAAAAAAAGAAGTCACCACCAACTTTATTAAGGAAAAATCGAAAAAATCTTTTTAAATCAACTTTGAGTTTGGGAATAGATTAGGCGTAAGGAACTATTAGCATCCTAAGATGTCCGTGATAAAGACGGATTACCTTTAATTATATATGCAAAATTTATTATAACTTTAAATTTATTTATTTTACCCCTCAAAACAAAATAAGACTATTTTTAGACATTCAATTTATTATTTTTTACGAGAATTTTTTATTATTAAGAGAAAATTATTATTATTTTAAAAAGAGAATTATTATTGTATTTTTATTTTTCCAAACTTTTATTTTTTACTTTTTTTCTCTACAAGAGTAATATTCCATTGTTCCTAAGTATCTTCAAGTACAATAGAGAATCAAAGTAATTTTTAAAAAAAAAAATTTGTGTGTTGATATTCTTATTATTTTAGTCCATCTTAGTTTTTTTATATATATTAAAAAATACTTTCATGATTAAACTTTTATAATTCTAATAACAACTAAGTTAGAATTACTTCCAAAATAATTATTACTAAAACTTTTGTTATTCTTCTTAAGAAAATATATATATATATATATATATTATTACAACTACAAAATAATTAACTATTATAAAATAATTAACTAACAAAATGGAGCTCAACTTATTTTTTAAGTTTCATCGTTTATCTATTATTATTATTTGATGTTTTGCCCATTGTTACATTCTATTATTTTTTTTTTTTTACAAACTCATCCTATCATCGTTATTAACGTGAAGATTATTTTTTTACCAAAGTTGAGTAGATTTTAAGGTTCAGGTTAGTTTGAATTAGAACAACAAAAGAAACTCATTTTTATTTTATAAAAGAAATTAGTCATCCAGGCCCAAAATGTGATCAACCAGTGCACGCAAAAAGGCCAGAACTCAACTCCAAAACGGTGAGGTTCGCAGTATCACCGGAAAGCGAAGAGAAGAGGGGGGATGACGGGGGAGAAAGGATGAAGAATAAGCGAAAAGAGACGGAAAGGAGATGCTGCCACGTGAAATCGCTTCCGGCGGCTGTGCGGCGGAGCACGACGGCGTGGGGCTCTCCCCCTCTTTTTATTTTTCTGATCCTGTTTTGTTTCTCTCTCTTTTTGTTCTCTTTTATATATGTCCATATGGACTAAAGTTAAATAGCTTGTTATATTATTAGGATTTTTCCTAAACTGAAGGTAATACGAGTATTCCAAAAATCTGATGTCTTTTGGTATAATAATACTTCAACCATCCAACATTAGACCCTTCTCTCTCAAGTCTCTTTACCTCTAACAATTTTTGAAGTATTTGCTTCGTGTATCGGATTTGAGCGAGTAAGGTATTGTTTAGAAGATCTCATCGAGAGAGACTCAAGGGTGTGATCACTTTTGTGTTATGGCGGAAGGATTAACCGAGATCTGAGTTTAAAACTCTATAGCCGCAACCTTTGAGGCCAGATCCTGGAAATTTCAGTCAATTTCACGAGTTGAAATCTTGTGGGTTTTGTTCTACTTGTCGAGACGATCGTTTTGAGTAGTCATTTGCTTAAAGCGAAGGTCAGACGAAGGAGATATAGCCATTAGAAGTTTCTACAGTTTTCCGACAAATTTTCCGACTACTTATTTGTCTTCTCCGGCGAACTATTCGGCGACTGGTTCGTCTTCTCTAGGTAACTTTTCTGGCGACAGGCGATTTTTCCGATGATTTTTCAGCAAGTCTCTGGCAACCTTAAATCATTATTCCTAAGAATTTTTTTAGGCGTTTCAGACTCATTTTTGGGGTCAAATTTAACAAATTTCACCTCTACAGTGTTGTTTTAAAAAGTTAGAAGGTTTGATATACTTTAGAGGATTTTAATATGCACTCTTTCTAACTCTTTTACTTTGATTAAAATGGCAAAACATAACTCTCATGATATCAAAAAACCGAAATCCTTTGATATAACTGGATTTCATGGTTGGAAATTTCATGTTCAGTTTGGCATGAAGGAACATGATATATTCTATACTGTATTAAGTGATTTTGTGTCTACTGTTGAAATGTAGATAGATATCAATGAATTAAAGATAAAGATTTTTGTAGAGATTACTTGTTAAACTCTTCAAATCTTCATTTAGCTATGACTTATAGTGAGTAGATTGCAAAGGAGATATGGGATCACTTAAATAGTCAATTTCAAAAACAAGAGAGGTTTTTTAAGACTCTTCTAGCAGAGAAGTTCTTTGACTTTAAGTTCAATATGAATTCAAGCATCACTTCTCAATTAATTGAACTTGAGAATAAGAGGAACAAGCTAAAAGAGCACAATTCTGATTTGTCTGACAGTCTCTTTGTTGGTCTTGTGTTGAGTAAGCTACCTACTGAATGGAATTCTTTTAAGACTGACATGCATATACTAAAAGAATTTAATATCTATGAGTTTACTTGATAAAGCTGGCATGTCTTTTTCAACTATGAATGGTAGAGTAACTTTATCTGTTAACTCATACTACTTCGGTTGTGCATTTATGATCAATGGCATGTATAGATTGAGTTTATATACTGATAGCATAAACCATGTTAGTTCTACTTTGATTGATCCAAAATTATTGCATAATAGACTTGAACATGTGAACTATAGGAAAATACAACATTTATCTAAAACTCACAACATTCCATTAGATACTTCTATTTGATTTGACAAATGTGAACTGTGTGCATAGACTAATATCACTAGAAAACCTTTCAAGTTGGTTTCTAAAAGCACAACACTTCTTGAACTTATACATTCTGATCTTTATGACTTTAAAAACTATGCCACCAGAGGGGGTCGGAAGTACCTAATCACTTTCATAGATGATTTCTCTAGATATTGTCATGTTTATTTGTTGAAATCGAAAGATGATGCTTTTGAGAAGTTTAAGATTTTTAAATCTAGAGTTGAAAATCAATTTAATTTGAAAATTAAAAGGTTTAGGAGTGATAGAGGAGGAGAATATACAATGATTGAGGACTTTGTCACTTACCATATAGAGGGTGATCCATTCTCCTATCAAGAAGTAATGAGATCTAGGGAATGCTTACGGTGGGCAGAAGCCATAGATGATGAAATGAGTTCTTTGCTACAAAATCACACTTGGCAGCTAGTCAATTTGCCAAAAGGGGCTAAGGCTATAGGTTGTAAGTGGGTATTAAAGAAGAATCTGAATAGTGACAGATCAATAGCTAGATATAAAACACCTTTAGTAGCTAAAGACTTTAAACAACATAGTAGAATAGACTTTTTTGATGTTTATTCACCTGTATGTCATCTGTCAACTATAAGAATTCTTCTTGCTTTGACATCTGTTGAACACTTTGTAGTGCATTAAATGGATGTAAAGACAGCTTTCTTAAATTGAGAGTTGAATGAAGAAATCTACATGGAACAACCTGAAGGGTATGTCATGAAAGGCCTTGAGGAAAAAGTTTGTAGAACAAATATTTGCATGGTCTTAAACAAGCACCTAAGATGTGACATCTGAAGTTTGACAAGGTGGTAAGGACCTATGATTTTCAGTCCAGTTATTTAGATAAATACCTTTACTATCGTTCCATGTCAAATAATATAGTCATCATATGCTTGTATGTTGATGACATGTTAATTCTTGGCTCCGATCATTCTATAGTGAGTGATGTGAAAATCACTTTAGCTAGAGAATTTGACATGAAAGATCTTGGTATAGCTAATACCATTCTCAGTATGAAAGAAAGCTTTGAAAGGCAAGTAATCTCCCTTAGCCAAACTCATTATATTGAGCAGCTACATTCTACCTAGGGATACAATGAGTGTAAATCGAGTGAGACACCATATGATTATAACAAAAAGTTGAGTCCTAATGAAAGGACCAAGGTGGATAAGTTAAAGTACTCAAAACTGATAGGTAATCTCATCTATGCTATGAGTTACACTAGACCTGACATAGCCTTTGCAGTTGGCATGTTGAGTCGTTTCGCTAGTAATCCCAGTAAAAAGCATTGGGATGCCCTCATTAGGCTGATGAGATACCTTAAAGGTACTAAAGATTATGCTCTATGTTATTCTGGTTATCCTTCAATTGTGGATGGATATTCTGATGCCTCATGGTTTTCAGAAATTGGAAATAGTAAATCCACCAGTGGATATGTATTCACTTTAGGTGGAATTGCTCTTACTTGGAAATCCAAAAGACAGACTTGTATTGTGTTGTCATCAATGGAATCATAACTTTTTGCTTTAGTCTCAGCTGGTGGAGAGACAGAGTGGATAGAGAATCTGATTATGGATATTCCTTTGACTAAACTGAAGATTAATTCTTTAAGTTTATTTAGTGATAATCAAGTAGCAGTCCAAGTCATAAAGAATGCTCTCTTTAATTCAAAGAGAAGACATGTGAGATTGAACAACGTTGTTGAATTATCTGAGAAAACAAGGAGTTATCACTTTGGTCGATGTGAGATTGAAGGATAACATGACCGATGCTTTCACAAAAGGTTTGCCTAAAGATCGATTATTCAAAACAGTGGGGGAAATGGGGTTAAAGACTATGTAAACAAGTTTTAATTATAATTTACTTACTTTAAATTGTGTGTTTTGAATTATCGAATCTTCTTTTGTTGGCCAAATGATAAGCACAATTTATATGTTTCATCGATGATCATGGTTGCTAACTATTTTGAAAAGGGTGAGTTATCTCATTCCAAACTTGATGAGATGATTTTAATCCAATTCAAAATTCTATCTGGGAAGCTTGTGTCATTCCAAACTTGATGATACAATTCTACCAGGTTGGCCTACCATTTTGGTTAAATGATCTCATTCCAAACTTGATGAAATAATTTTAATCCAGTATCTGGGAAGCTTGTGTCATTCCAAACTTGATGATACAATCCTACCAGGTTGGCCAATCCTTTTGGTTAAATGATCTCATTCCAAACTTGATGTTAGATTATTTGACTTTAAGGAATTAGTAACTGTGACATTCCAAATTGAAACATAAAAATAGTTGATTATATAAGAAGCCTATTAATCTTGTTCTTAACTGAAACTTGACATTACAAGACTAGCTTATTGTAAGTGATGTGACTATTAGTTTTATTCTATGAAATGAGACAATCGTTACTCTCTTACAAATAAACTTAGGTTGATGAATCTTTATAACTTAAACTATTTAGGCCTTGTTCATAATTTATGAAATTGACTTGATGATTATGAACATGATATTATGATGCTTTATGACATTGATATATATTTTTCTTTGCCTGATGATATGATATTAAGTTCTTTTAGTAGAACTAGACATTTTTAGTAGTTTATTCAAATGATTGAATTCATGATAATATGAAATTCATATTTGACATTTTACAGGGGATGACAAAGATGGAGGAGAGCTTACTAAGTGGGATCCTGAAGATGACGATCAACTTGATATATGAATCTATCATTTAGAGTTATAGGGAACTTGACAGTTCACCTGCTTTTGTCCATTATGTGGGAGTCCATTTACTTGACTTACATTTTGTTATTTCTATTTTGTGAACATTATGATTATTATGCTTATTTCTTATATTTGTAAGGCCTTAGACTATTTTGACTGGCCTACTTATACTTGAATATTATGCATATGTTGGTTGTGAACTGATTTTGAGATGTTGGGATTTGGCTGAGTTTAGATTTAATCTAAAACTCTTGGTATTTATATTGTTATGTTGATCTCAGAACAGATTCATGAGAATAATGATTCACGTAGTTTGATTGCAAATGTTGTCTGAGTTTAATATTTTCTTATTGAAACTCTTTGACCGATCCGAGTTGATTGTCTTGGATTGGATGTGGATGATTCATGTTTGTTTGAACATTACACTGACTATCTTATTGGATTGTGTTGTATGGTGAACATAGGAGGAGATTGTTGAATATATATGATATATAATAATATGTTTACATACAAGTCCAATATGTTATTGTATGGATATATGGGCCCATATGGGCTGGAGCCCAATAGCTTGTTATATTACTAGGATTTTCCCTAAGCTGGAGGTAATACTATTGAACATTCCAAATCTGATGCCTCTTGATGTAATACTTCAAGCACCTAACACTAAATCATTCTCTCTCAAACCTCCTTACCTCCAACATTCTTTTCTTGTTTGTTGTCATGGTATTTATAGACTCATTGTGTTAAGGTTGCTTGAGATCACCAGAAGAATATGGTTACTTGTAGAAGAAAGTAGTTCCATTATGTCTTTCAGTTTTGATTAAGGGACTTGAGTGATTGCACTGGTTTGCATCATTAGTTTGAACAAGAGATGAAATTTAATTTGCAGAAAGGGCATGGGGGAACATGTGAATGGCTGAGAGTTCACCGGGGAACACATTTTTTTAATATTTTTTTTTTACTTACTACCTTTTTATCAACTGTGCTAAAAAATGTTGGGTAGCTGGCCTATTCTGTTTACATAGTAAAAAAAGAAAGGAAAGAAGAGAGAAAAAAAAGTAAAAAAGTAAAAAAAATATAAAATGAAGCTTTTGAAATAAAATGATAAAGAGACAGACAAAATTGGATGTTCACAAATATTAACCACATGAAGGCCATATGAGGTGCAAGTCAGTTTTTTGTTGGTGGGAGATGAACTTTGTGGCAGTCCAATTATTTCATAGTGGCAATAGAACTTAAGAGAAATGTTTTTTCGCCTCTTTTTCCCAATGGTGTTTACAACACGTTTCAGTGTTGTTTTGCACCCAAAATGCAACTGGTAGATAGCACTGTTAGAATTGAGACTTTTTCTTGATATTTTGGAAGTCAAATATGTTATTTTTATATTTTCTGGTACGTAAGTTTGGCGTTGAAAAGTTTTCAATGCCAAATTTTGTTGAATTGAATAGTGTCCTTTGCATTATACCAAAATATGTCAAAATTAAATTCTCTAATTTTCTAAATTTTAACTTCTATTAATTATCTTCTTTACTTCAAATCTCAATATTCAACAACACATTACCTAGAAAATTAATTTAAAAATATAACTGCCAAATTTTAAAAAAGTTATGAAATTATTAAACACTTTTCTGAAATTATAATTTTTAATTTTAATTTATATTTAAAACAACTTTTAATTCTAAACAAATGCGTGCAATTTTATTGGACCACAATCAGATTGTTTAATTTCATTTTTAGTTAGAGTTAATTGGACAAACTTGTATTGTATTTAGTTAGAATAAAGAAACTAAATAAAAAATAAATGGAAAAAGATATAAACTTTCACTACATTTTTCTTTAAGTACTCGTAGAACTTACAGAGAAAAAAAGGTTTAATTAATGTTTTAGTCATTCAATTTAAATTTTTTTTAGTCCCTAATTTTTTTTAAATTGCTCTTTTAGTACTTTCCATGATAAATTGATAATTTGTGATGATTTTTAGCCTACAGAAAAATTTTTAATGGCTAGAATTGGTATTTTAAAATCGTTACAAAATGTCAATTTATCCAAAAAGATGACAACTTCAAACCTAGTGTAAGGCAAAAAAAATTCCTAATTTTTTTCCTAAAATCTATTTATGCCTGGGTTGGATGTTCAAAGAGGTTTGTTGTTACAGGCTTTAATCTTGTGCATTTTGGGTTGTCCTCTTTTCTTGATGCATGGAGCTCTAATTTTCTTTTTTGGTGAAAATAAAAATAAAAGTCATTAAAATATAAAAAATAAATAAAAATTCTAATTAAATATTAGAAGATTAAAACAACTAGCCTTTAATCTATCACTCTAACATTGATGTCAGTATAGTTATAGTTATGTTTATGGTAGGCAGTGGCAGCTCTAATTGTGCAATAGCCTGAGATGCTTTGACTTAGTTCATATGGTGGTCGCAGTTAGTGTACCATGGCACTCTGGCAAGCCTTGGTGTTGCATTGTGTATTTCTACCATGAGACTCTACAGCAAGGTGTCTTGTAGTTAACCTGACAGTACTGAGAAGCAGCGTGTGTGGAAATGGTGGCCACAAAATATTGACTTATATCTTGTTACAGTTTCAATCATTTTCTAAATGAAATAATGAATTAGCACTTTTGAGTTTTGAAGTTTTAAGCCTTTAGTCATGTCTAATTGTATCAACTGAGATTTGAATCAAGTGTTTATAATATGGAATGAAAGGAACTACATTTTGGTCTGACACCCTGAACCTTGCTGTTCTTCTATGTTGTTATTACTATTATTTTGTGCCTTTTCTGCTTTTGAGGATATCTTTTCAACAAAACAAATGAATTTATTCAATGACAAATTAGAGGACATTGTTGGCTTTACGTCTGCTGGCTCATTCTCTGGTCCATGCCCTTGATTACATTTGTCATGAAGGTAGCAATTTTCGGATGATGATGATGTCACAATATCATCATGTTAGTTCCATGATATATTCCTGATATGTCTTGTATGAACCAATATCTAGTTATCCCCTTCATATAATTGCCAATATATACAGTTTCAGGCACATGAATATTTGTAATATCAGCAACTAGATAATCTAAGATGACCATTGTGGCAATGCCTTGCTGGTGGAAAAATAATAGTCTTGATAGAATGTTTCTTTTAATTTGATTCTGAATTCTTACAAGTTAAATTCTGTTTATCACTAGTGAATATGTTTTCATTATTATACAAGATTTTTCGAAAAAACACTTTTTGAAGTTTCAAGTCACTTTTGTATTTTATTAAGTTGTTGATTCGTACTTTAGATGGGTGCATATTTACATATGCTTGGTAAAATTTGTTTATATAATCCGACCAACATGTTCTGCAGGCCAAGTTTCTCAAAGCTGGTGATACCTTGGCAAGGACCCCTCTTGAGAAAGCCCACCCTGATGGTCAACCTTTCAATACCTCAACTCCTGTAAAATGTCGTGAGGAAGGGGGGAAGAGAACTGATTCCTTAGAGCAAACACCTAGCAGGTTATGCATCTCTTTGTATTGAATCTTTTTCATGCTGATATTGAGTAATAATGAATGTAAGCAAGCAACATTTTAGTCAATATCATAGGAGGTGGATATTCTGTTCCTTACTCAGAACAATGGGAAGGCCGCCTTGTTAACAGGGGCTGCAGGTCATTATGATTGAAAAGTTATAGAAAATTTGTTCTTTAATAGGTGTTGCTATAAAAAATGATCAAATTAATGAAAATTTTCTATGGGATTTTCACTGATTGTACACATGTATTGTGGTCATACCTAGTCCATTTCTGAATATTACATATTGGTTTGCAGCTGTATCTCCAATGTGCAAAGTACTCAATGTGACACTCTTGATTCTACAGAAGGAATTAGGACAGGGAGTCTTCACAGTTTGGATAAGAACGACAAGAATGCAGCTTCTGTTTCACCTTCGCCATCAACCACATACAATAAGAGGAGGACCAAGTCTGTACGTTTTGAATGTGACAGTGATTTATCATCCTGTGACTCATCTGATTATGGCGGACTACATATGAAAAAACAGATTCACCAAATAATGAGAGTACATACAAACCATCGCCTAATCCTACCCCGATGAAGCAATCTGACGAGATGCAAACTCCTGGAACTGTTTATCCTTCAACAAAAGACTTGCCAAATGGTAAGCCTCGAGTTAAGTCCCAGTTTGTGTATCCAATTTACAACCCTGGTGATCATGTCTCTCAGAAGAAATTTGAAGAGTGAATCAGTTGAGGGGTCTCAAGTTACAAATTCAACTCCTGAAAAAGGGTTAAAGAAAATGAATGTAAGGTGGAGGAAAGCTTGTCTTCCTGGTTGAAGCCTGCAGCTGTGATTCTGGAGGAGAGAAAAAAGAGAATGCAGAACAGTTATAATCATGTCCGCAAAACACCTGCTGATGGGCCTATGATTGGGATGGTTGCAGCTCACTGGAACGAGGATGAGGATTCTCAAGCTCCTCCTCCGAAGTGGTGGGATGCTAACGGCATACCAAATTCAACCAATAAGTATAAAGAGGTATGACTTAGAATGATTATTAATTTCCTACTTGAAAGAGGTTTGAATCTATATATTGCATTTGCATCCAATTTTTGCTATTTTTTTCATGATCAGAAAGTAAATTGGCATGCAACAGCATTTGAAGAGAGGTTGGAGAAGGCATTATCTGAGGAGACTGTCATCTCTCAAAGGTATGCATTCTTGTTTAACAGTTTAAGCATTGCTTTTTGCTTGAACTATATTCACTTGTAAAAAAAAAAAAAAAAAGGCGATAAAGAAAAAGTTAGCGTGTCATGCCTGTTTTCTTAAATATCCTACTCTGAATGATAAGTCCCTCTTTTTGTATAATTGAGTTACTGAGTTTAGCATGAGGTAATGTGGACAAAAGATAGCTATTATAGGTCACGGAATACTCATTCGTAAGAGAAATAATTTATAGGAAAATGCTTATTAGTACGAAAACATTTTCATGATATTTGCACGTCCGTTTATTTCTATGAAGAGTTTATTTGATGCTTTTAAATTTTTTATTTATATTTAAGCATTGCTTTTAAATTTTGTGGTAATATAGAACTATCAAGCTGTGTCACACGGCTTGTATTGTATATAAATTATGGGAATTGTTGCGTAAAATAATGGGTAGTGGGACTTGGGAGTTTAGTAATGTGTTTTTTTTTTTCCGGTTAAAAATTGAAGCAGTTCAATGTTCAGATTCGCATGAACTAAATTTTTGGATAGGAGCTTTTGGATCCTGAATGCATATACTTAGATCATGTTATCTTTCATGATAAATGTTAATAAATTAAATAGACTTGAATAGTTTGTATATATAAACAATGGGAAAAAAATAATGAAAAGCATAACCTAATAATACAATATTAACGAGAATGATTAATTAACAATGTAAATGGTCATTTCCAATATTATAAAAATGGTTCTTATTCTTTTACTTAAACATTTTGTTTATACCATAATTTTATAAGGTAATATACATAAAATATTAACTTAGTGTGACCACCTGAGTGAAAATGAAAATAAGTTATTAAGGCCTGAGCCTGGTATGCATAAAGGCTTTGTTTGGCTTGAAAGTCTATATATAAAGCTTGATTAAATAAAAATAAATAATTAAAAATAAAAAATAACATAATATATATGTTTCTCTTATAAATTATAAATTCTTAAATATGATCTTATAAGTTATGGATATGTTTCTCTTAATTTTTAATGAGATTTTCAAAGTGATTTTTTGAAGTGGTTGATCATTCACCTTCATAATAAAAAAATGTTTTTAAAAATAAATATATTATTTTTAAGTTTTAATATATATATATATATTATTAGTGTATATATATATTAAATAGGCCACATACTTTTTTTAAGACTAGAACCTGACCTTTTTATTTAAATAGACTTTTTAAAAAGTTTTAACCTGATCTTTATAATAAATAAGTCAAATCAGACTTTAAACAGATTAGACCAAAGGCCCCTAATAAGCAGTTTAGCCCATTTCCACCCTTAGTGAACACATGCCATTGATGTCATTGAGTTTAATGTAGAGAAGTTTCATAGAAAAAAAAATATTGTATTACTGCTAAATGATGAATGACGAATAATACAAACCAGATGCGCAGAATTAAGCCTGAGAACATTAATTAATATACACTAAATTGCAAAGTTAATTGTAATTGAGTAGTTCCAAATGAAATCATTTTCTTATTGTTTTCTTTTGTGCAATACTGTGTGGTGTTGAATTTGGAGTTATATCATCTTGTGTAGTAGAAGAATAATAACACTCCTCAAAAGAACAAAATAAGAATAATGTTTTATCTTCTTTCTTTGTATTTTGCATTAATTAAATTAAGCTTCATTAAAAAGTTTACGCAACTTTTATCTGTTAAATAACTGTTTTTCTATTGTGTTACTAAAGGAAGTTGACTCATATGATTTGATTTTCCCTGGTAGCAATCTCACAACTTGGGTTCAACTGATCTAGAAGTTCTTTGATAGTCGATGACTATAAATCTCCACTAAAATAGTATCTAAAATAATTTAGTTAGGGGATCTATATTTGGTTTAGATAATTTGGAAGGTAAATTGCACCAATTTGATAAAAAAAGACACTAATGCATGCCTATAAAGGTCATGGAATTGTGTTATTATTGATTCTGTTACAATTTTATTAAAAATACAGGGACGGTATACAAATTCAATCCTTACGAGTTTATAGAAACTGAGCATTTGTTTCGTGGATTGCACAATAATTTAATGGCAGTATTACTTGGTTCACTTATTAAGGTTAATGATACAAGTTTTATTTTTATTTTTTGAGAAAAAGATTAATGATACAAGTTGAGGATACGTGAAACAGGTAGAAGATGACATAATTCATAACAACTAACGGAGGTAATTAATATAATTTTGTAAATAACATTATTATTCATTTAACAAGTGTGTGGGAATAATTTAATTTTTACATAGTATAGAAAATGACTTAAATATGCTTTTTATTTTAGTAAGTTAGTGTTTTTATTTTTTATATTTGGTGTCTGTAAATTTATTTTTCTAATTTTAGTCTATATAAATTTGTATTTTTTAATTTTGATATATGTAAATATGAACTTATAGGATTATAAATGAAAAATCAAAATCTTAAAAAACTAAAATTAAAAAAGTATAAATTTACAAGAATAAAAAATGAAAAAAAAACTTTTTGAGTATAAAATTACATGAACAATAATTAAAAAACACTATCTTATAGAGACTAAAATTAAAAAAAAAAAAATGAATTTACAAGAATGAAGTTAAGCAAAAAAAATGTATTGAAGCATTTAAGCTAGACTTATTGTAACCTCTATTCATTATTGCTCCATTCAAAGTATGATTGGTTTAGGATATGTTTTATTTCTACGTACCTTAGAGAAGGAAACAACTCTTGCAAATGTTTGAAGTCAAGATCCAAATGCTTTAGGTACTTGAGATACACGATCTTCATATTCCAATAATAATTATTTTCACCATGATCCAAACTTTTGAGTAGTCCTCCTGTTATATGTAGCTGTTCCAATCTACTAGGTAGTGTGCTAGGCTTCAACCATTCTGGAATATTTTGGCCAGGAAAGGCTTCAATATGCAACTTTTTCAAACTTGAAGGCACACCGATCTGAATATCAATGTACCTTCTGTCAAATGCATCCCATGATATTTTTAGATGCTCAAGTTCTGACAAATCTTCCAAGCTTTCAAACTCTCCATCTTGGGTCACAGCCCCACCTACTATATGTATGCTAAGTTTCCTTAGGTCTTTCAAATTTGCCGCAAGATCTGATATTCTGCAGGGAGTCTTGCTAGAACTACCTAATACAAATCCCTTCAGCACCGTAAGCCCACGCAGGTTCTCAATCCCCTTTGGCATTCTGTCCAACAAGTAGCATTGAGACAAATCCAATTCTTCGAGATATCTCAATGATGAAATATCACTAGGTAGCGTTTCTAGATTGTGACAGGCCTTGAGATCTAGAGTTTTTAGGCTCTCAATTTTTACGATGGAAGGTGGAAGCTCGAATATTCGTGATATCCCGCGAAGGCTAAGATATTTTAAATACTTGTGACCACTCAACTCCTTGAGGAATTCTTGACTCTCCACTTCAATATGATGTTTTGGTGAATCTTGCATCCAACGACCAAGTTGAAGCACCTGTAATTTCTTCCTTTTGGCCATCCATCCGGGTCCAAAATTAAGATAACTTGCACCAACATTATAAACATCTTCGCAATCGTTAGATTTAAAACCCAAGCCATCACTTATTTTAATTTTATGTTGGTCAAGAACTAAACGTGCATACCGAATATCACTGCGATGAGATGAAGATGAGGCCATTATTTGTGAATAATAACCACAAAGCTGATCTTCCTCATTTTGAAACAATGGACTTAGTGACTTGTGACGGACCAATGGATTAATGTTAAATTTACTCGCAATGGGAGACTTGCCATTACCATGGGGTACAATTACTTTACTTTTCAAAAGAACTCCAGCCATTCCCTCTGGAGACCCCCACTCAGACGGAAAGAACCAGCTAATGATTTCCCTTCCCTTCATAACAACATTTTCAGGAAACTGCAAGAGAGATGAGAAGCAACGTTTTTCATAACTAGAGAGTTTGTCATAACAGACCTTAATCATTTCCAAGTCCTCCTGAAGTTGTGGAAGTTGTGGAGTGAAAGGGACTGGTGAGTTGAGTTCTACACTCGGCATGAGCTTCACATCCTCAGATGGTTGTCCTGATGACCCAGCAGCTTCTACATCAGCAGCTGGGAGCAACTTTCGAGTTGAATTCCTTATTTTCTGGCAAATGTGTGCCTCCTCTTCCCTCAACTTAGCTATGTTTTTGTTGCGAATATAGCCATCCACAACGGCTAACGTGTCAAGGAGTTCTTCTTCATTCTCCTTCACCTTCCTAAACAGCTCCTTTATAATGTTCAACTCAGACTTCAAATCATCCAAATTGCCTTCTTTTTCTACTCTCACCAGCTTCTTCAACAGTGTAGGCACTGCTTTAAAGCGATTTGTTCGAATTGACATTTTCTTTTTGGTTGAAGGACTGAGTCGTGGGAGATTTTCTGACTTTCCGAAAGAAACGGATTGGTGTGAGGTTGCGACTTTATGAAAGAAAAACTGTTGAAAATCAATGTGTTTTATCAACAAGAGGGAAAAATTCAATGATGGAGTGGAGGATGATTTTATGTGATTTGATGAAAAACAGATCAAAGAAACAATATATTTTTACAATAAGATTGAGGGACTCAACGGTGAGTGATTTTCTGACTTGATGCAGAACTGCAGAAAGGACCGTAGTATATATAGTTTTTAAAAATTATAAATTATGGCATCAAATGACAAAAGTTTTACGTCATTCTTTTCTTAACTTGGAATTTGATGTAACTTGGTGTTCACTCAATAGAATTTGTTTGGAAACTTAAACTCAGAAAAAAAAAATTAAATATGAGTTTGTCAATGGTTAAAAACATATAAAATTATAAAATTCAAAACATATAAAGTTATAAAAGTCATACATAACAAGACAATGTTGCTTCGTGTAATTTTTTAAAACTCCGGAAAAGAAAATAGAAGATTTTTTTAGAAAATAAAGAATTTATTAAATTGAAACGGCAGAAATCATGAAGGGAGGCAATAATAAAGAATAGTCTTTGCCTGGAAAAATGATGAAAGAAAAGTATCTTTCTTTTAGTTTTCCTTTGCAAGAAATTATTCCAATAGACAAAGACATGCAAAGAATAACAAAAACATGTTTCACGTCATTCTTTCTTCCCAGGAAAAAAACTGCCACACAGTCCATCCTTTGTTTCACAAATGGAATTATTATTCCAACAGAATATGACAAGCAAAGAGAATCCAAATACCCAACAACAAGTTTGACATCATTCTTTTTTCATTGAGAAATTGTCACAGTAGTCCACGCTTTCTTTCACAGTGAAGTAGAAGAATACATTTTTCAATTGATAATTTTGTAATTAATATCAACTCATTAAATTAAGTGAATACTCTTCAATTTATATCATGACTTGTTAGACTTATACAGCGAACTGTTTTGTTAGATTTATACTCTTCAATTCATTCTACTGACATGTGTTAGATTTTTACTGTTACACATTAGATTCCTCCATTATATTAGTTTTAGTTTTTGGACAATGGACATTAATGAGGAGAGGCTATCAGAGGGGAAGTATTTGGCTTAGGAATTCTTCTGTCTTTCTGATATTCGACACCTTCCTTATCATGATTATATTGTCATCGACATGGCAAAAAGAGAAAGGGATAGACAGACATCAGTGTCATCTATGAAACGTCTTAAGAAAGGAATAAACATCCTCAAATCCTCAAATTCTAAGTGATTCTTTTTTCTATTAAAAATATGATAAAAAGAAATTAAGCTTGCGCGCATTTGGGTGGCAATATGGGTACAGTACAAATCGATAGGACTACATAGGCAGTACATATTGATTCGCTGCAAGATTGGGTGTTCACATCAATGACAACACAATCGAATAATTTTGGATTAATGTGCGTCTAATTTCACGAAGCAACATTGCAATTCCATTTGTTAGAAAATTCAATATTGGCTGCATTCAATGGCTGCATTCAATATTGACTGCATTAAATGGCTGCAACTTCTCCTCATAGTCCACATGTATTGACATTCTATATCCACAATTAGCTCACCTAACCATGAAGGAAAATTTCAACAATGGAGGCAAAATGAAGTCAAAGTGTTCACATGAACACTTCCATTTGCAGCAGTCCATTGCCTCTCTATAAATACCCAAGGCTTCATGCAAAGAAGAGAGACAATTTTTGAGCAAGATACACTCTCTTATTCTTCACTTTTTGAGATACTCTCATTTTATAGTTTTAGGAGTGAGTTTAATTTGTGTGTTAAACACAAATTTGTTATTCTCGTTGTGCTTTGGCCCCTAGAGAATTTATTGTACTCTACTCCATTATAGTGAAGTTTTTGCTCTTCGTCATCCGTGGATGTAGCCTATTTTTTTGGGTGAACCACGTTAAATCTCTGTCTTCATTTATTATCTTGTCCAATTTTTATATACTTTTCAATATCACGTTTCCGCTATCACCTCTGATTACCTTACAAGTGGTATCAGAGCGATGTTGGAGGTGTTGGTTTGATTTTTTGTTTTTCTGGGTTTTCTAAGTTTGCCTGAAATTCAGTTTTGATTGCACCATTGGATTCGTCTCGTCGAAACGAGTCCAACGCAACAAAGGGCGAGTTAATCAGAGTTCAAACGAGCCCAGAAATCGCATTCAAAGTTTGGTCAACTCTGCCGGAGTTACTGTTCATTGTCGGAAGTTCGCCGGAGAAGACGACCGGAGTTACTGTTCATCGCCAGAAGTTCGTCGAGAAGACGACCGGAGTCACTATTCATATATACGGTCATTGTCATACATACAGTCACTATTCATACGTACTGTTCCTGTTCATACATACGGTTACTGTTTACATATACAGTTACTATTCATACGTACGACAGTTTTTCAAGATGGCTTCTGTTACAAAATTTGATATTGAAAAGTTTGATGGCAAGATCAGTTTCTCCATCTGGAGAGTCCAAATGAAGGTCGTTCTTACACAGAACGGGTTGAAAAAGGCTCTTGAAGGGGAGTCGAAAAAACCCGATTCTATGTCCGATGAACAATGGACGGAGTTGGATGAAAAAACTCTGTCAGCAATCCAACTTTGTTTATCCAAGGAGGTGCTCCGCGAGGTGGTTCACGAGACTACAGCTTCAGGACTTTGGCTCAGACTTGAATCTCTCTAC
>PYAF01005246.1:3151530-3178218 GCA_007407185.1 Glycine tomentella | reverse complement strand
ACTCCAAGACAAAGCACATCAGTATCAAATACCACTATATCAGAGATACAATTGCAGGTGGAGAAATTATTGTGAAGAAGGTTCACACATCTGAGAATCCTGCAGATATGTTGACCAAGTCACTTCCTACAACTAAGTTCGAGCATTGTTTGGACTTAGTCGGTGTTCAGAGCATCTAATTGCCCTTCGGGGCTTTATATGATGATGAGCAAACCCGTCGAATTTGAGCCAAGGTGGAGATTGTTAGAAAATTCAATATTGGCTGCATTCAATGGCTGCATTCAATATTGGCTGCATTAAATGGCTGCAACTTCTCCTCATAGCCCACATGTATTGACATTCTATATCCACAATTAGCTCACCTAACCATGAAGGAAAATTTCAACAATGGAGGCAAAATGAAGTCAAAGTGTTCACATGAACACTTCCATTTGCAGCAGCCCATTGCCTCTCTATAAATACCCAAGGCTTCATGCAAAGAAGAGAGACAATTTTTGAGCAAGATACACTCTCTTATTCTTCACTTTTTGAGATACTCTCATTTTATAGTTTTAGGAGTGAGTTTAATTTGTGTGTTAAACACAAATTTGTTATTCTCGTTGTGCTTTGGCCCCTAGAGAATTTATTGTACTCTACTCCATTATAGTGAAGTTTTTGCTCTTCGTCATCCGTGGATGTAGCCTATTTTTTTGGGTGAACCACGTTAAATCTCTGTCTTCATTTATTATCTTGTCCAATTTTTATATACTTTTCAATATCACGTTTCCACTATCACCTCTGATTACCTTACACCATTTTATACGTAAATTTCATAATGGTGTAAATGTTAATATAATCATTAACATTACTCTTATGGTATTTCCATATTTGTAATGTATGCCCATATACTGTAATTTACCTTATAATGTGTTATATTAGTGGAATTTGTAGTCTTATTTAAATATTTTAATAGATAGTCATACTATATATACCACGTCTGTATCATTATTGCACACTTTATTAGTAATAGTTTGTGAAAGAAACAATGTATTTTTACAACAAGATTGAGGTACAGAGTGGTGAGAGGTTTTGATTTTATAAGAAAATGATGAAAGAAATAGTATAGTTTTGCAGCAAAATTGAGAAATATAATCTTGGGAGATTTTATGACTTGATGTAAAACTGAAAAAAGGATCGCAATATATATATATATATATATTAAAAATTATAAATTATTGCACCAAGTTTTTTTTTCTTTTAATTTGAAAGATTATGGCATCCAAGTTAGATTATTTTTTAGAAGATATTTTAGTTAATTTTTTTATTAGTTAAAAAACTTATTTAATTATTTGGTAAATAAGTTGTCAATAACTTTTAGTTTTAAAATGTTACTTGAAATAATATTTTTTAAAATGTTAGTTTCTACCTTCTAATTTTTTATATTTTTTTTCACTTTTACTCTTTATATATTTATTTATTTTTCTTGTTATCTCTTTTAAATAAATTATTATTTTATTATTATATATCATTTGTATTTTTCAATTACTTTAATAATTAATTTTACCAAACTTATAGTCAAAAGTTGAATATTTAATTTATTAAATTATACGTGTTTGATAGAATTAGTTATTGAAATAGCTAAAAGTATAAAATGATAAAAATAAAAAATAAAAAAAATCATGATTTATTTAAGTAGAATAAGTAGAAAATTTGATAAATATATTAAAGATAAAAAATTAAAATATAAAAAATTAAAAATTAGAAGTTAACCTTTTAAAAAATATCACTTTACATAATATTTAAAGAAATTTATTTATTGAAAAATTAAAACTAACTAAAATATCTTATCCAACATAATTTTAAACTCATCATTACATGGAATCAAATGACAAAAGTTTAATGTCATTCTTTTCTTTACATGGAACTGAATGCTTATTGATATTCACTCAAAAGAATTTGTTTAGAAACTTAACTCAGAAAATAAACAGCACCTGATGCTGTTATTGGTCCCTTGTCAGAAGTGTTGGAGGATGGCGATGAACCAAAATATAAACAAGTTTTGTACTCTGACTATTTCAAGTATTTCTTCAGCAAGGTTCATGATAGAAAGAAAACTATTGAATTTGCCATGGTACGATTGGTAACTGTATCTATGAATATTTGATTTTTAATCAAGCCAAATGGTATCATGTTATCTATGTAGCCGACTCATTTAATACAATAAGACTTTTGTTATTGTATGATTTGTTCTCATGGTTGGAAGTATTTAAGGTGTTTAATTGAAATCCAGCTGCTTTTTGTACGGATCAACATAGCCGGAAAACGTATATCATGCTGATCATTTTTTAACTGAATTCTTGCATGATCATTGAAGCAGAAAATACAATAACTTTGGTGTAATGATCAGATGTGGCTCCTTTACAATTTTGATTAAACATTTTGGATGAATTTAACCTTAGAGTAGTTTGGATTGAGCATTTTAAAATTTCAGAAAATTTAAAATTTAGGGAAATTAAAATGCATTAATTATTTTTTATTTTCAAAATTTTGTATTTGGATAAAGAAATTGAATTTTTTCATTCTTAAAATTTTGAACCTCGTTGACGAAAAAACACACGTAAGGTAGGTAGTGAGTAGCAGAGGTCAGAATAAGTCGGTAATTGAGACGGAGCAAAAGGTTATGCATTTAGAATTTTTAAAAAAGAAGAGAATTTCAATTTGTCACCTGTTAGAGGAAAATTCAAATTTCACATTTTTATGTGTTTAAAATTCTATTTTAAAATTCCAAAAATTTAAATTCTTCGTATAAAAATATCCAAGCAGTAAGTTTTAAATTGAAGAATTTTAATTTCCCTAATAAATTACTTTTCCCAATTAAAATTCTCTATTCAAACACACTCTTAAGAAAATGTTGACAAACATTTATATTGAAGAAGAAAATGTTCAAATCCTTTTGGCCTTCTAGTGTTACCACTATGGCCCAATCGGTAGCCATTTCTCTTATCTTGAGAAAGAATCAAAAGTAATGTGGAGTTCTGCCCCCTTTGGAGTGTTTTTCATAACAGGCAAAGGCCTTCAAATTTATTTTTCTGAAATTATTGAAAAACTCAATTTTTCTGTCATGAATTAATAATAAATTACAACAGTTTCAAACTTCGTGATCCTTTTGTTATCAAGTATTATTGCAACCGGGGTCGCGGTGGCATAGCAAAAAAAAATGCTAAAAAAACAAACAAAGGAGTCACCACCAACATTATTAAGAAAAACACCGGAAAAATCTTTTTAAAAAACAATGGTCTTAATAATCAAATTTGAGTTCGAAAGTCGATTACCCATAAGAAAGATATTAGCATCTTAAGATGTTTGTCATAAAAACAGATTACCTTTAATTAAATATGCAAAATTATTATAACTTTAAATTTATTTATTTTACCCTTCAAAACAAATTCGATTTATTTTTTTTCGCAGAATTTGTATTATTAAAAGAAAATTATTATTTTAAAAAGAGGATTATTATTGTATTTTTATTTTTCTAAATTTATATTTTTATTTATTTTTAGTTCGACAAGAGTGATTTTGCTCCTACTTATCTCCAAGTACAATGGAGAATCAAAGTTATGGAATTCTTTGTAGGAAATATTTATGTGTTGATATTTTTATTATTTTAGTCCATCTTAGTTTATATATATATATATATATATATTAAAAAAATACTTTCATGATAATCAAATTAAAATTACATCCAAAATCATTATCATTAAACTTATATAATTCTAATAACAACTAAGTTAGAAGTAAATCCAAAATAGTTATTATTAAAACTTTTGTTATTCTTCTTAAGAAAATATATTTTTTATTACTACAATTAAAAAAATTAACTATTATAAAATAATTAACTAACAAAATGGAGCTCAACTTAATTTTTAAGTTTCATCATTTATCTATTATTATTATTATTTGATGTTTTGCTCATTGTTACATTCTATTATCTTTTTTTTTTTTACAAACTCATTCTATCGTGAAGGTTTTTTTTTTTTTTACCAAAGTTGAGTAGATTTTAAGGTTCAGGTTAGGTTGAATCAGAACAACAAAAGAAACTCATTTTTATTTTATAAAAGAAATTAGCTATCCAGGCCCAAAACGTGATCATCCACTGCGCACAAAAAGGCCAGAACACAACTCCAATTGCAACATGAAATAATTACTAAAAAACCATAAATATATACCAAGGAAATCAACAATAGAGGAGCAGAAATTATATACCAGATTGTGTAACCTCAGTTGCTTTGATTTTCTTGGCCTCTGTCACTGAGCTTTTCTTCTTCCTCTTCACTCAAATTTTGATTTTTAATTTCTTTTCCAATTTTCTTTCTTTTTCAGATTTTCAGACCCCATTTTCTTGTTTGTTGTCACGGTATTTATAGACTCATTGTGTTAAGGTTGCTTGAGATCACCGGAAGAATTTGGTTACTTGTAGAAGCAATTAGTACCATTATGCCTTTCAGTTTTGATTAAGGGACTTGGGTGATTGCAGAAATCATCATCACACTGGTTTACATCATTAGTTTGAACAAAAGATGATTTTTGCAGAAAGGGCATGGGGGAACATGTGAATGGTTGGGAGTTGATAGGAGAACACATTTTTTTAATCATTTTTTATATTTACTATCTTTTTATCAACTGTGCAAACAAACAAAATTGAGTTGTTGGGCCAGCTGGCCCAGTTTGTTTACAAAGTGAAAAAAGAAAGGAAAGAAGAGAGAAAAAGAGTAAAAAAAAATAAAGAAAAAAAAAACTGAAGCTTTTGAAATAAAATAATAAAGAGAGACAAAATTGGGTGTTGACAAATATCAACTCCATGAAGGCCATATGAGGTGCTAGTCAGTTTTTTGTTGGTGGGAGATGAACTTTCTGGCAGACCAATTATTTCACAGTGGCAATAGAACTCAGAAATGTCTTTTGGCCTCTTTTTTCCAAGAGCACTGTCAGAATTGAGACTTTTCTTCAGATTTTGGAAGTTAAATATGTTATTTTTATATTTTCTGGTATGTAAGTTTGGCGTTGAAAAGTTTTAAATACTAAATTTTGTTGAATTGAATAATGTCCTTTGCAAATATCATACCATATTTCTACTTAAACTCAAAATTTGGCGTTGAAAAGTTTTGAATACCAAATTTTGTTGCCGGGATGCTTTAAAACTAAAAATAAAACATGTTGGATTCCACTAAAGAAATATGTTAACAAGTTTTTACTTTGATTTCTTAAAATATCTTTAAAAAGTGTGACTAATATCTAGGTTTTAATTGTTTACGGTATACATATTTTTACAATATTAATGATAGTATATAAAAAAAAATCTCATATGTAACCAAAATATGTCAAAATTAAATTCTCTAATTTTCTAAATTTTAACTTCTATTAACTATCTTCTTTGCTTCAAATCTCCATATTCAACAGCACATTACCTTGAAAAATAATTTTAAAATATGACTTCCAAATTTTAAAAAAGATATGAAATTATTAAACACTTTTCTACCTTAAATTATATAATTTTAAATTTTATATTTAAAAGAACTTTAATTCTAAAAAACTTACTCCAAAGATTACCTTGGGAATTTGAATCTAGTACTCCAAACGTACCTTAATTAGAAATCCATTAAAGTTCACTTAATTCAAACAAAAATGTATTGGGGGTGGTCTAACTGCTCCCAAGTTAAAATGAGATTAAATAATCCATTCCAAGTGATTCAATAAAATTACATAAAAATTTGTGCATAAATAAATATAAACAAATGTTTGTAATTTTATTGGGCTAAATAGAATGAGATTGTTTAGTTTCATTTTTAGTTAGGATTAGTTAGAAAAACTTGTATTGTATTTAGTTAGAATAAAGACAATAGATAAAAAAAATAAATAGAAAAAGACATAAACTTTCACTCTATTTTTCCTTCACGTAGTGGTAGAACTTAAAGAGAAAAAAAGGTTTAATTATTGTTTTATTCCTTCAATTTGAAGATTTCTTTTGTCCTAGAAATTATTTTTTTAGTCTCTAATTTTTTTAAAATTGTTCTTTTAATACTTTTCATGATAAATTGATAGTTTGTGATGATTTTTAGAAGCTAGAATTTGACTTTTAATTTTTAATGGCTAGAATTTACATTTTAAAATCGCTATAAAGCATCAATTTATCATAGAAGAGACTAAAAATATTATTTTCAAATTGAAAAATGAAAATTTTATAAGAACATAAAATAAATGAAAATCATTAAAATGAAAATTTGAAAAATATCATAACAATATAATGATATGTTTGAAATATAAGCTTATTATATTCAACTTTTATTACTATCCAACTTTCTTTCCGGGGGCTTAATTGAATTGATTAATGTCCTTTGCGTTATATAGCTATTTCAACCCTTAGAATTTTTTTTAAAGCTTAACATAAGGAAAGGGATTTTTTGTTTTTGAGAGAATAAGTAAAGGGGTTTTAAAAGATTGTCTTCTACAATAATAAGGGTGTTATCAACACCTAACACATTTTTAAAAAATTATTTGCTTAAATTCAAACAATACCCAATAAAAACCGTGATATAAGGTTTGAAGTTTACTTAACAATTTTATTTTTTTAACCATGATATTGAGATGAAGTTATTTTCTATCGAAAATAATGATAAACTTTTGTCAGAGTAACCTTAACCATATACAAAATAAATATTTTTCTTTTAATACAATTTATTTCAAATCTAAGGATCAATTATAATTTAAATCCTTAAACATCTTATTAAGGGACATATGTGGCTATCCATTATATTAATAGTTGTTTATACATTATTTGAAGAGGGCTACATATGAAGGGTTTTAACTGATAAAAGATTTTGACCAATGAGGTATTAAGTGAAATATCATTATGTGAAATGATGTGACGTAAGAATCGTCGATAATAAAAATGTTACAAAATCCATCTCTTTACATATTATAAGCCAATTGAGTTGATGGATGGTTTATTTTCCTTTTTTTTATAAAAAAAATCACTCCATATTTCTTAATAATATGAATAAGATACTATTTTTAATTATATATATAATATTTATGTAAAATAATCAATTTTCAAACACATTATATTATGCTATTTTAATGACTAATGATAATATTTTGTCATACTTTTAAATTAGAATTAACTTTTTTACATTATTAATCAATGAAAAATAAATTTCAAAATAATTATTATAAAAATTAATGATATCACTATTTATAATAATTTATTATTAAATGATAATATAAAAAACCTTTACAGTGCATAATTATTCTTTAAATTAATATATTTTCAAGTCACAACATTGTGAAGTCTATCACAATTTAAAAAAATATGAGCTCAATATAATAATTAAAACTAAAAAAGATAGAAACTCATTACCTATACCTAATAACAAAAGAGCGCATCATATCAGGAAAAAAAATCATAAGAAAACAGCAACAACATCAACATAAAAGCACATCATATGTTACTCGGTAACATATGATCTTATCTCAAAATATTGAAAGTTTTTTTAAGGAAATAAAATAAAATATTGAAACTTATCATCTTCATTTTCATTCTTTTTCCTCATCCGAAGTAATAATTTTCAAATGATTGTTAGTTTTATTAACTTTAATTTGTTATCCTTTCATGGGCTTTATCGACCGGACTCAATGCTCCTGAACATTGAAATAATATATTAGTCATACTATGGTTATATTTAACAAAAACTAGCTACATAGTTATACTAAAAATTATTAAATTATAAATACTCCATAAAATTATATATTAAACTAAAAATATAAAAAAAATAGACATACTTCTATAATATTTTTTATATAAATTTTAATTTTATTTTATCGATAAAAATATATTTTGAGGTGAGGAAATATTATTTTTTTAAATCTTAACTCTTGTAATTTTTTTATATACATAAATTAATTTTATTTCATTTTAGTTTCAATTATTACATTTTTTTCATATTTAGTATTCTACTATTAATCTTATAGTATATTTTAAAATATTTTTAATCAAGGTTAAAATAAAGAAAAAACATACACTTAAGCACACATTATACTTTTGTTATATTAATAACATAATAATTAAAATAAATTGTCTAATATAAAATTGTTTTAAAAATATAAAAAAATTTAACATTTACCATTATAAACTTCATAAAGTATAATGTCAAAATAATAAATTAAATATTATAAATAATATAATAATTAAAATAGATAGTGTAATAAAAAATGTATGAACATTAATAGTATAATGGTTAGAACAATAAAACCTTATTTTATTTATTTTTTAAAAAACTAATAAGAAAACTCAATAAATATTTTAAGATTAAAAAGAAATAAAATATAAAAAAAACTTAAAGCTAAAACATAATGTTTTAAAATATATTACTTCAAATAAAATTATTAAATAAATAATCAAACTAAAAACTAGCTAAAATAAATTATCAAACATAATTTATAACACATAAAAGTTGTAATGAGAACAAATGATGTATAACCTGTTTGTTTTACCGTTCTGGGCTCTCCAAACCCACATTCAACCAAAAGTAAGAAATCCTTGCTTCTCATAAAATGATGTTTAGGAGCGTCTGACAACTGCATTTAACATATAAACAAACATGCTCGTAGAATTTTCAAAACATTCTCAAAATTTCTTATCAAACAAAATGATTTCATACATTTTTTTTCCCCCTAAATTTGGGACCATCGGATTACTCGATCCACGAGTGACCAATTCGTGTCAAGTTAATAATTTGAGACCGAGTAAGGTTGAGGCAAAAGGATTTTAAATTTAAATTTTATCAATTCCACCTATATTTTATATTGGGGTTATTGAATCAACCCCTCAGATTCAACTCATTTTGACATTTCTATAGAAAGCTCTCAATATTTTTTTATTTGTTAACTTTTAAATATAAAATTAATTAATTATATTTTTAGATAAAATTAATTTGTATTTTTTCATTAATGATTCATGCTAAAATAAAAACCTTCATAATTTTATTTGCTACGTGTCAATATTACGTTCTTTCCTCTAGTGCTATCAATTATCGTAACGTTTGATAATGGCCGTAGTAGAAAATAGAAACGTAGAATACAAGACCCAAATTTCTCTGTTTTCTTCTTCTTTGTCTAGTCTACGCGTTGTTAATAATAGACAAATAACTTTATAAAGAATAGTATAGAAGAAAATGAAAATAGTTTAACTTCAACTATGACCACAAAAACTGAAGTCCATTCATGTATGACTAAAATCATCTTCACATTGTTTTTTCTTCATATATATGGGTAGTGTGTACGAATACGGTCTACTTTTATTTCAAGGGGAGAGAAATGAGAAGTGATTGCTTGGAAATAATAGAAGCGTTAGTTGTACTGTTACATCAGTTTTATTTACAATTAAATATGTCATATCAATTTTTTTTTTTTTTTGTGAAGGAACATGTCATATCATTTTTAATTTGACATTTTCATATCACTTTCAGAAAATAAATAAAAAGCGCGTATCATCATAGTGATTCTGTTTTTAGTTTTGGCAAAAAATAATATTATCAGTTTAAAATTCTTTGTAGTTAGTTTGTTTGTGTCTGAAATGTAAATGGTTTTAGGTTAATTGAAGGTTATTTTATATTGTTCACACTTTTCTTTTCTTTTTATATATAATATAATTTTTAGGGTAGTAACCTTTGCACTTTTACTTAATTAAATTTGATCACTCAAAGTCCAATATATAATTTTTTAATATATAAAAGCACTTCCTCTAAAAAATAAAAGCATGCACTTCGAAATATAGGAAGATACTAACTAGACTTATATATATTAATTCTGATTATTATAGTTCTTTAAATATGTTAGATTAAATTTTGATTTCTAATCATTGTGAAGTTTGTTTTGATGATTCATGATAAATATATCTACGATGTGGTATACATGTGCTTATACTTTATTAAAATATTAACCAGGCTGTGATGAGAAAATTACATCCTTTTTTTAGAGTTTAAAATTAACTTTTATCATCATCATATCCTTCTGAAAACAAATTCAGTTACCACTGCATCCATACCTTGATGGTTCTCTATAATCAATTTACTTTGTGAAATATATCCTTTTCAGCTAAATCTTAAATAAAGCAACAAAAAGATGTTATTCATTAAAGTAACAACCGTAAAATAAAATCAGTAATATAAACTGCACCGATACATCCAATTATATGTATACTGGAAAAAAGTAAAATTATTTTATGGACTACAGAAAACATTAACAATATTTTGTCTAGATTTACAACTAATTAAGTGGTTTTCACATGGATTATAATATACTCCGCCTTATTTGTTTCTTTTCTCTTTTTTACTCGAATGACTAATTAACCAAATTTGAAATATGAACGAGAAAATAAAATAAGGAGTGTTGAACATGAAAAGAGCTAAAAACAAACTATGCATGGAAATATTTAATGTAATTAGAGATTGTAACTCCGGGGTCTAGTGGAATAAGTTAGTCTCATGATAAATTAATGTTCGAATCTCAGTTGAAAGAGATAATTTAGCATCCGATTATATCTTGAACAATATTATCTATGAGGAAACATGTGAGAAACTAAAAAAAAAAAAATTAGAGATTATAAGTACTTATGCCCGAAAGTTTTTGAAAAATGATGCACATATGTTTTTATATATCTTCATGCTCCTAGATTGACATTCACAATATGACATTGATCTTCTCTCATCTCAATTGTTTTTAAAATACAATAGAACGATAACTTAAGAAAATACATCAAACAAAGAAATTACACAACGAGAACAAGGGAAGTGTTTTCAACAATAAAGATAAGCAATAAAATGTTGTCCTTTTTTGCGACGTGTGTGTGTGTGTATATATAAGTAAAAAAAAGTTAAAAATAATTATATATAATATCATATGTGATGTCAAATTTTTCATATTCAAACAACGGAACTTTTGAGAACAAAATTAAAAACTTCTCTGTAGCTTCTTTTTTTTTTTGTTGGTAGAGACCCATTTTTTTTTGGAAGAGTTTTCTAGCTTTATCTCAATGCAAAAATAAAATAATATTTGAACACGCAATGCCTGAAAACACAGCAACATAGAAATTTCATCACGGTGTTGAGTTGAAGTTGATGATGGCGCTGTGAATCATATAATATATGCAATGAGATCAATATAGTCAAACTGGCAATAACTAACATTAAGAAAAAAAATTATATTTCATAGAGAAAAGATCAATATCTAATCCTATACTTGCTATACATAATTCAGGCTTAGCCTTCTTATTGTAGCAAATTTGGTCAAATAAAGAAATTAAATACAAGTTGCCAATGATGATTGACTCCATCAAATAATTAGATGGAAAATTTTTATTAAAAAATATTGGACTATATATATATATATATATATATATTATAAGCTTTTTCCCTAAATATATTTCAAATATTTGTATATATATAGATGGTGCAAATTTAATGTCATATATAATTATATTTAAAAATGTAAAGTAGCTTTTCCAAAAATTCACATGTTATGTAATTTAAACTTGATCGTACATTATAAAAATCTAGTAGTTAATATTTATTTTCTCACTTTAATATATAAGAGGTCCCCCTCATCGGATACGATTCTATAGGTGAATATATCAAATAAAAACTCCTGTTATAGTGATAAATGAAAATAATAAATCTTATTTGTTAAATCATACTTTAAATACACTCAAAATTAAAAGATAACTATAACTAATTTTTATAAATAGCTATATGACTACTAACTTTTAACTTTAAGCATCTATATATTTATGATTTGAATTTCTCACACTTTGTTTTTTTTTTTACTCCAAAGGGCTAAAGCTCAAACAAAAACAATTTAACATGAAACCAAGTGGTGGCATAGAAACCCACCATGAAATCTCGAAGAAGCATAGAGACATATGAACAAGAACATGCTCTATTGCATGGACCCCCCATTTCACACACTATGGAAGTGATACGTCTCTATCTCTATTTGAAAGAGAGACACAAATTTGAAAGAAGCACGGATCATCTTTTTCAAACAGGCACGGATCATTATATAATACCGTACACTATTAGTGACAACAATAATTAATTTTGTACGGATTATTTTAATTTAATCAATAATTTTGAATTTAATTTTTTTAACATGTGTCTGCGTTAAGGAAAAATTTGTTATCTTTATTCACGGTGATCTTATTTGAAAAGTAAAATTATCTTTTCGTAAATAGTACATTTGGTTTGTACCAAAAACATTATATGTACGTACACTACATATTTTTCTTTTAAATTTTGCCGTGCACTACAGAAATGCGCGTTTATATGAGATGAATGCTATAGACGAGTGAAGAGTAAAAAGCATGGACCCCAACGCAATAGAGAGAACACGTATAAATTACAAAGCAAACATGCATGAACGTCAAAAACCCGTTACCTGCATGAAAACCACTCAACGTTTTAATTTCATCATCCTTCACACTCACATTATTTCAAGGACAGCAACGAAAAATGATGGCTTGAAAAGATTGCTACGACGTGTTGCAACAAAAAGTTTGAAAAGAAGAACGAAGGACATGTTTATTTTTTAGATTTTTTATTTATTATTATAATTTATATTTATAAAAATATCTCTTTATTTTTATTTTAAAGGTTTGCGAAGGTCATAATGATTTTTTATTATTAATTTCACTGTTTTCCTTATAAATATTTTAAAATTAAGAAATTAAATAATAATGTCATATTTTTATAATTAAAAGTTTTAAAAAATATTTTTTAAATCCAGCGTGTGCGTATGCCGTATTTATTTCGTATTATATGTAAGTGTCCAATAATATATCTATATATTTTTTAGAATAACATTTAATTACTAGATTGTCAGAGACATGCAACTTCAAGTTGGTGTGGCTACATTTAACTGAAAGAGAATTCATGATTTTTTTTTATAAATAAACATTAATTTTTAGAATATTTATTTTTATTAATAGAAGGATTGAATCAATATTTTTTTCTTCTCTTTTAATCATTAATTTAATTCACCTTAAACATGTAATTTTGAAGGTTTGTACTTTGTAAGAATTTGAACAATGATAAGATAATAAATAGTAGTAGTTACAGCTTTTTCTTTTGGTACTAATATAGCAGAATTGGAAACCAAAGTACATGAGCTTGTTTTGCAATAGAATCACCCATTTTGCAGGTCTGAGGAAGAATGTTGGTTTGCGCAGCAACCAAGAGCTGCCCCCATTATTAATGGACTAAATATAAAAAATATAAAATATAATTTAAAATTGATGTATTAAAATTAACCATTAGTAAAATATTCTTAATGGCTAATTTTTTAGAAAAAAATTATGCTAAACAAATAATGGCTAATTTTTACAAAATGTGAATATTAATGGTGATAACATTGGATGGATTAAAAAGGAAAAGAGATAATAATTTGATGGCCACCTCTTTAATTTTTTTTAATGTATTTAGCCACCCTTAATAATGAAAATTAACATCCCAGCTCCGCCACTGGGAAAAGAATCCATGCATGGTCATCATGTTTTATGGAGATAATATCATAATTCTCAATTAGAAAAGAGGGTTAACAATATATTTTGTAACACTTTTTTAATACACATTTGTTATTATTACCTTAAGTTTTGTTAAAAAAATATATACGAAATTATGTGTGTGACTCATCAAATAAGAAGCAAACTTAAAGAATTTAAGTTATTCAATAAATTTTGACTAATAATAGAAAATATTTATTTGGTTTTCTGAAATATTATATTACTAGTATTTTTCATATTATAAATACCTATTTAGCGCACTATATTTCTTTAAATTTCTCTATTCTTGTCATTCATATTATTTATCATATATAAATTTCTGTAATCAAGAAAGTCTAACACAATTAATTAATAGATAACTAACATTTTTAAACATATTATTAGATGTTTGATTTTTAACCATGTGTATGAAGATTGCATGATCTTTACGTCTAAAAGAAAAAAACTAATTTTTAATTATCAGTTGACAAATATTCTTGGTGAAAAGACAGGTATATAATCTTCTCTGTATTTTATTTTCTTTCTCAGTCTAAGTATCAAATATCTTTAGATACTCGTGCCTATATAATTATTCAATGTTGAGTGCCAAGGTGAATTTCCTCGATGCTTAATTTGGGTGTTAGTCATGCCCGGGCATTACCTCATTTTTCATGGCTATGAAATTTCTTTTGTCACTTTCTTCTTCGTTGTTGTTACAAGAATTGACACGTACATACAACTACTGAGGCCGGGAAGAAAGTGAGATCGCATAATCTTCAAAGTTCTACACTCTAGAAAAATACATATTCGACTTCAAGTTCCTTGTTTGTCAATTTCACACGGTTCTTTTTTTCTGCGTTTGGGCGATTTGTACGGGCAATAATAGTGTACTTTCAAGGACAAAAACATACGGTAATGACTTTAGAAAAGAAGGATCCATACGAAATTATAAAAATTAATCACAATTATGTTATTTATACTATATTTTAATATCACTTCTTTTACTTTATTATCATTTAATTAATCATATTCACAAATTATTTTCCCTCTAGTCTTTCTTATTATAAATTTATAATGCAAAAAAATTATATAAAATCATCGCATAAACATGTCTAGATTTGCATTAACTAGTTCCCGTGGTAGAATATAGAAGATTTGCATTTAATATGTACGTTTTTGTTGAATATATAATATTAATTATATAACAAAAATTAGAACTTAAATATGGTTTAATTAAGCCTAAAAAAGATATAACATTTTTTACAATTATTTTCTCGAATTAACATGTTTTTAATGACTAAAATAATTTATTATTATATTATTTTTATAATCCAAAACAAAAAAGTAACAATATATTAAGTCATAATTATAGAGAAAAATAAATTAAAAAATTGTTTGCTATACTAATTCTTCATTTTTATTTATTCTAAATGTTATTTATATTTAGGATTAAATAACTTTTTATTACCTATAAAATAGACCATTTTGATTTTATGTTCCAAACTATAATTTTTTTTATAGTCACATTAGTTTTTTTTTACATTCAATTTTAGTACCATTGTTATTGAGGATCCATTATGTGATTTGTCATTGATGATGTAGGTAGTACTCTCTTAGCTTACCACATCATCAGTAAGTGATATACAATCAATGACACAACACTTTGCTAGTTTGATACGTCTTCACTTCACGGATCTTCATCATCATGTCTTCAAGAAAATGAATGGTGAGTGAGGATAGGGAGTAACTTTGTTAAACCTTCCTTCATTTAATAAGCTTTTTTTTTATTTATTATGAATCTACCTATTGTTCCTCTTAATTCAAAGAGATATCTATAGTTATTTCTATCCATTTTTTTTCCAATAATAGTGACCACAGATTTGAATCAATCCAATAATCCAATGAATCCCAATCAATCCAAACTGAAAAAATCATATTGGTTTAGATCATTAGTTTGGATCAGATTGAAAAAATGTCAATATATAGGAAATTCAATTTGGGTTTTGAATTTTGATTTAGAGAAGTCAAAACGTTTTGATCCACTTTATCATATTATATCTTTTATTTATTTTTTAAATATATTTTTACCAACCTTTAGGTTTTAGGGCTCTAGACTTTAGCCCAACCCATTTACTTTTTTCCATCCTATGTTATCACACACTTCATAGCAAATTTTTAGTAATAATTTTGGTAACTTGATTCAAATCAATTCGATCATAGTCAGATTGGTTCAGTTCGGATTGGAAACCCAAACTAAGAAAAATCCAATCCGAACTTAACCGTTTAAACTTGATTGGTTCAAATTTAAAAATGCCACAAATACCACTTGAGCTGATCCATAGCCACCCTTAATTTTTTAATACCTTTCATATAGTTAATATTTTCTAAATCTGCCTAAATCTTTCTCGTGCATGAAGTATTTCTACAAGCGTAACTGTGGATCATCCGACCCAGTTAAACTTACATTATAAGTAAGAATTGCAACTTTTGGAGTTAAATGCTTGACATTATAAATAGAGTTTGCTTGGAGTTTATTTAACAACAAAGGTATAATGTTAATATAATAGAGGTTGTTTTACAAAATATATGTACAAGGTGTAAAGTGTGAGGGATGTATACCAAACAACAACAACAACAACAAAAACCCATAACAAGCCTTCATACACAAAACATTCAGAGGTTGAATGAATGATGTTCCTAAGTTTGAATGCACCCCAGCGGATTGGTGCACCAAGAGGAGAAAAATAATCCAGATTTTACCCCCCTTTTGTAGAGAATCCTTTGCCACCATACAAATTTTATTTGAGCCAAGCACCTTATGAATTCAACTGATCCATCTTTGAAGATAATCATTTTCCATTGCTACACATGTGATCTTTAGTAATATATTTTTTTTACTTAACACTTGATAAAAATGTAGTTAAAAGTCTTTGGAAACATTCAAAAAATATCGCCAAATTATAAATAAATGTTATAAATATGTTTTTACGACATTGTATCAAATGTTAAATATAGCTCATGTTGCTAAAGCCTAAAAATGTCACAAAAAGGCTTGACCAACATCGGCTATATACAACATTTGATAAAATGTCGCAAAAACATATTAGTAACATTTATTCATAATTTAATGACATTTTTCTAATGTTGCCAAAGGTTTTTAGCAATATTTTTATTCAATGTTAGACAAAATAATATTGCTAAAGGTCATATGTGTTGTAGTTCCGCAAGTTCCAAATACACCAATAAGTGGCATGCCAAAAAAGATGCCTTAGTCTCCTTGTCCTTGCTCCTGATATGTATACTTCCATCTATGTATAGAGCATTCTAATATCTTGTGTTAGAATAAAATCAATTCCCAACCATCCCAATACAACTTTCAAAATCCTTTGAGTGAACTAATAGCCGATAAATAAATGCTTGCAATCTAGCTTCTGTTATCTTATTACACATTACACAAATTTTGCACAACTTGTGCGTGAATTCCACATCTAAGTTACTGGCTACAGGTTGGCAAGTAGTCCTCCCACCAATAGATAAATTTTGACCCCTCCAACATGCTAGCTTGTTCTGGAAAGCATCAATGATGGGCTTCCAATTACAACTTTTTCTTGGGTTTGAGCCATTGAGAAGGCTAAGAAAATTAAAGAGCAAAACACCTACTTTACTGTGGAGAAAATGCTCAGTTGTTTGTAAAAACTATGGGCTGACATTAATGCTAAAAACTTTACTCTTATTTAAATTTAGTTTTAAAACCTGATATCAGCTCAAAACTTTGCAACACCAATTTGATGGTCCGGATATTTTCCATGCACTAATCTCTTACCATAATAGCATTGCCTGCATACTATAACAATGAAAA
The DNA here is from genome assembly GCA_007407185.1 of Glycine tomentella. Classification (NCBI taxonomy): domain Eukaryota; kingdom Viridiplantae; phylum Streptophyta; class Magnoliopsida; order Fabales; family Fabaceae; genus Glycine; species Glycine tomentella. The sequence continues at coordinate 3,160,792 of PYAF01005246.1, read as the reverse complement.
ATGAATGTACTCCTTCAATTTGCAACTCTTATAAAAGCCTCGCTCCACCGCACTTCTGGATAGGCCAGAAAGGCCCTTTGCAACTATTATTAAAAGGAAGAGAGCAAGGAGATCTCCTTGTTTAAGCCCTTTATGCTCTTGAACTTCTTGTTTAGGACTATCATTTACCATAAATGATAGGTGATTTAAGAAGATAGAAACTCATACCCAAGATCTTTACTTATCATAAAACCAAATCGTGAAAGCATGTAGTCTAAGAATGCCCAATTAACCGAGTCATATGCTTGTTGGAAATAAACTTTGAAGATTAATAATTGATTATGTTGTCTATTAGCCCAATCAACCAAAGCTCCATTTAATATCTACCTACTAGGAACAAATGTTGTCTGGCATGATGAGGTGAGTTCTGGTAAAACCTTCTTAATCCTTAAAGCAAGCACTTTTGCGATGGTTTTGTGGATGCTCCTTATAAGGGAGATTAGTTTGTATTCCTTGAGGCTTTGTGGATGGAACACTTTGAGTATAAGGGCAACAAAGGATGAGGTTACAACTTTTGCTAGAGTTTCATTGCAGCAAAATTCCTTTATGAACATGCATTAGTCACCAATTATTTCCCAACAATTTCTAAAAAATTCGAAATTGAAGCCATCAGGACCTAGACTTTTCCCAACCCCACAACTCCAAATTGAAGCTTTTATTTTTTCATTGTTGAAAGTAGCAAATAAGGTTGATTGATTAGAGCAACTTAATTGTTTGAAGGAAATGCAATCCAAATTCGGTCTAGCAATATCAGCTTCTTGAAAAAGGGTCATGGAAGTGGCTACAAACTTCTTTAACACCAACTACATCCTCTATCCACTCAGCCTTAGTGTTTATTGCAATAAGTTGGTTCCTTCGATATAGAGCTTGTAGAAAATCTTGAAAACAATTGAGTTGGAGTCCCTATACCTAACCTATTTAGCTTTTGACTTCTGTAAGGTAATACTCTATTGCTCTTTGTATGTGCACATACAATGATGATTTTGGCAAAAATCGTCTTCGTAGGTGCGGGAAAAAACAAAAAAAAAAAAAAACAGGAGATACAAAGACAGTTTTTGCCAAAATCGTCTTTGTATGTGCACATACAAAGACGGTTTTGGCGAAAACCGTCTTCATAGGTGCGGGAAAAAAAACACACGAGATACAAAGATGGTTTTGGCAAAAATCGTCTTCGTAGGTATGTAAAGAAAAAGAGATACAAAGACGATTTTTAGCACTGTCGTCAAAAGTTTCTATTTTCAATGACATGCGCAACAACGATGATTCTACAAACCGTCGTCATATGAGATTTAGAAACGTCGTCGTATGTGTCGCCTGTAATAATGATAATTGGGAGATGATAATTGTTTACTTCAAAACCTTTCGCCAGAATCGATATCTTGATTGCCCTTGTACCTGGAATTGCATCTCCGAATGTCCGAGTCAGAGGTGTCCATGGCTAAGGATGGCACTAGAACAACACCATATTGTACCTTCCTTTCTGAATGGAGAAGCAAATGAGAGTGGAGGAGTGGTCTTATCCGCTGAAGTGTTGCAAGTGTTTGCTTGGAGTAACTATTTATTTACGTACTAAAATCAATCATTGATAGATTCAATCTTATACAGATTACCATGAAATATTCTCGATATTTTATTGAGTTTTTTTGATTTATCACATTGCTTTCCTATTTCAAAAATATTAATGTAAATTTTTGTTTTTAATATAAAATTTAAACAAAATATATATCAAAAATGAAAATTCTTCTTCTAAAAATATTAATTAATTCTTTAAATTGTTCTAATAAGGATATATGTATCCTTAAATTTTAATGGTTTAAGAAAATGATACACTTTAAATTTAAGAATAGATACACCCTTATTCATTTTAAAGATAAACTTACTCAAGTAGTCTTTTTCTTTTTAATTAGACAAAGAAATTCAATGAAGAGTACCAACCCATTTACAAATACATGATGTAACATAAATAGTCTTATACCTAAAAACCGAATAATGGAGAAAAATATTATATAATGTTTTCGTTTGAATAAATACTCACTTTAATCTAAAATAATTATTATTTTAAATTGTTTTATCCATAAAAAAATAATAATTAAAGATAAAAAGAATAATAATTTTATAAAATTAATCTTATAGCATTGTTAATTTATTTATTGATTTTACAATCCATTATTAATATTATTAAGGAATATAAGTGAGAGTAATTAATGTTATATATATTCAAAATTTAAAATGATAATTATTTTAAAATACTTTTTTATGTGACAATTATAATAAGACGGAAGAAGTATATAATGGTGAAATTTATAGAATTCATCCACTTCTAGTCCTGTAAATTAATTCTTTTTTTTAGTGCAAAAATTCTCTTTTCCAATAAAAATTGCCAGATAGGATTATTATTTTTCTTTCCATATTCATACTTATTACACAATTACTAATTCATATATATGATTTTTATATATTTTATTTATGTAAAATATAAAGTCTTAAACTTCAACTTCTCCAACACCCAAAACACGCACAGACTAAAGAAAAGCGTGTGATCATTTATGTCTCACCTAACTTTCTTTTGTTGTGTAGAAAATGTTTTTCTTTTAAATTTAATGCTTTTAACAAATTTTTAAAAGTGAAAAAGTATAGAAATATAATCACCAATTGTAGTTAAAATATTTTGTAATTTTAATTAAATTAACAAGAAATATATCTTTAAGATATATATATATATATATATATATATATATATATATATATATATATATAAGGATGATTTAGTGATCCAGAAAGAGTGAAAGGACAAAGGACAAGAGAGAGAGAATTGCAAATTTGAATATTTCAACAGACATTCTTAACAAAAATTAATAAACTAATATTTATCTATAAAAAATTATTTTTACATTTTCACCTCCTGCATTTACTTATTTAAAAAAGAGTCAATTATTTTTTTATAAGATTGTTATAAACATGCACTCACTTTCCCTTTCATTACTACTTAGTAGTTAGAGTGTGGATTAACTAGCGCAACGTGTTGATATTACCCAAAAAAAAAACTAGTACATCATGTTGATATACATTAGAGTTGTGGGGATTATTCACTTGGTGAAATTATGTTGGGTGGGGCGGCTACGTGTTTGGTTTATTATTAGGTTGAATAAACATAAATACATATTTGTGAGAAATAAAAATTCTTAATTTTTGATTTGATGATTGTTTGAAATCTTTTAATAATAAATCAAACACACACTAAATTACAGAATTCTAGTTACAATTGTTTTTAACTTTATAAATGTGCACGGTACCACTTGTACCTGTTAATGAAATTTATTTTGCCGATTAAAACAATATCACAAATTAAATTGTTTTAACTTAACCATGAATTATATTTTAACTATCCAATTACATTATAAATACATGAAGAAATAATTTTGTCATCCATAATAATTATACCGGTGATATAAGATTTACTTAATGATAAAAGATAAAAGAAGAAAAGAATAAATTATATGCTTAAATTTCCCATTAATAAAAAATTAACAACTAACATTTGTTGATAATTTTTTTACAATAATCATACTTAATTTGAGCATTGATAAAAGATACACGTTATTGAATAATAATGCATAAATTATTATAAATTTTCTTACATTGTTTTTTTAATTACTATGAGTATATATATATTATCATTTTTATTATATTTATTATTTTTCTCCTATTTTTTTAACTCTTTCTTTCTAATATAGTTCCATGACTTCCATCTATATCTATTTTAAAATGGGATTGACGTTGAAAATTATCCATTTTTCTGATATAATGGTAGCAATTATCGAAACTTGACTTATAAATCATAATAATAACTAAACTGCCGCCCACCCTAACCACATGCTTTTGATAGGCGACTTATACCTAATTAATTTTGCTACTGTTGGCTTCTCACTCAACAGTATGAGAGCATTGTCCTTTTCACAATGTACAGTTAATAAAATTTAAATTCTTACATATATAACCTACCCTTATTATAAATTTCATGTTGCCACCATCAAAAAGTTTACCGATAATGTGTTTAGTTGCACATTCGAAAAGATTGACCTGCGTCTATGAAGCAAATTATATTAGGTTTTGTGTCAATTTTATGAATTAGACGTAAAAATTTCCCAAAATGTGTTTATCCTGACATATTAACATTTAGACTTTGGAATAAAATATTTATATAGCTTGTTTGCAAATTAAATGCGTATATTATTCCGTAAGGTATTAATTGAATTTTTTTATCCGTAAAAATTAATCATAATATCAAGGAGTTTATAATATTTACACTTCCTAGTTAAGATATAAATATTTTATTCCAAGGAGTTTAATCAATTAAGTTAAACTCCCTTAATAATATCTCGATTAATTTTATTAATAATTAATTACTATCAAAAAGTCTAACTAACAACATTTAGTAAAGTCTCTATTCAAGGAGAAACAACTAGTTTGTTCCTTAGATGTGTTTCATAAATATACATAATTTACTGTTTAAACTTCTTGAATGACACAACACTTATATAATTGGAAAAACTTATAATAATAGTTAAGATATATTTACTTGAAAAGAGAAGGATGAAAGGAAAATTCTCCATTAATTGTTACTACATCTATGAAATAGAAATAATTCAAATTAGAATCAATTGTTTCAACAATAATATGAAAACTGAAAAGCAAATCATCGTCCTTTCGAAATTGCGAAGAGTTGTCAGTTGAATTTTATAAAGAATATATACTATCTTATTTTTCAGTTTCTATACTAATTAATTATTATTGTTGAAATTTTTTCAAGCATTTATCTTGAGAATAAGCAACAAAAAATCATTTGACAATTTCTCTAAAAGTATGACTTTGTCATATAGTAAATGTGTACAAAATTTCACTTGTATATATAATTGATAATAATAATAATAATAATAATAATAATAATAATAATAATAATAAATGAAAATGAGTTATGAGATTGACTTGATAGTTGAACGAAAAGAGATGTTATGAGTTTGAATCTCTCTCACTAATAAAAATTAACAAACAAAAACTACATTATTTGTTAATAATAATAATAATAATAATAATAATAATAATAATAATAATAATAATAATAATAATAAATCATGATGCCTTTAAACAAAATATTAAATAACCAGTAGAGAAATTTTTACTGTCAGGAAGTTTGCGATTTCTTCATTATGGTATTTTCAAAAGTTAAAGTTTTGGAAGAGTTCTACAACTTTAGGTGCTTGCCTTTATCCTAACTGTGTATTACATAGAGTAATAATTGTTTCAAGTTTTTAATTCAAGACATGTCTTGTGTTTTGTTTCACCTTTAGAGAGATACTCATAATCTTTTCTTATATGCTCATTACATGTAGCTTAGTTCTCTTTTAAGTAGAAAAAAATTGCATCATATTCTGTTCATTTATTTTTATGTTATGGCATAATTTGTTTTATCAATAAATGTTAGTTTGTTAGAATATTGGTTTTATTAATAAAATTCACTATTACACATGTAATTCTTAGCAATATTGTTTATCTAATACGTAGTAAAAATGTTGTTAAATTTTTTTGCAATATTTAAAAATATTATCAATTATGAATAAATATTACTAATATGTTTTCGTGATATTTTATTAAATATTATGTATAATCTATTTCACTAAAATCTTTAACAACACAGATTATATATAACATTTGATAAAATATAGTAAAATATATATTAATAAGATTTATTTATATTTTAAAAAATGTTACTAAAAATTACGTGTTGTAGTGATTGTTATATCAAAGTTACTTATCAGAGTGCTTCTGTATTTTAAATTTGATAATGTTCAAATTCCTTGCACATGATTTATAAATTACCAAGATAAGTAAAGTTTAATATTCTTTTTCTAATTGGTATATTAAAATTTATCCCCCAACTTGTTGAGGCAATGAAAACTCACTATGTTCATATCTTTCTAAATATTATTACGGTAAACCAAAATCACGTAAGGAAAATGCTATGCATGCAACAATGGATAGCTCAAACGCTCAAAGAACCACATGAAACAATACAAAATAAAATAAAATTGTTTGGATTCTAAAAAAACTGCAAAGAGGCCCAATAAAAAACTCAGCGTACTGTAATTATCATGACTCAACTAGCATAACTAATACCACCAGAAGTTAATTAACATTGATTACTATATTCATCAGAGGGACAACATATATAGTCTATATAGGCTGTTTGGTCGATCACTAATGCATGAATCCTTTTATTGAAGTAAGCCTTTAATTTTGTTTAATTTATTTTTTTGAGATAAAGCCCAGGAAATTTTTCTACAACAGTATTGATGTCTTTGAAATATTATTTGACTTTTTCCCTCAATTGATAGTGTTGTTTATATATATTTATTCCATTCATATGTCCAATAGTCAAAATGGTGCCCCCCTCTCCTTGACTTTCCAATATGTTGAGGCAATGAAAACTCACTATGTTTAACAAATTCTCATGTCACTCGCTTTTCACCATAAATATGGTTAATTAACCACGATGGTATAGGGAGGACCTCCATATGCATATGCCTCAGCCCATGCCACACCCTAACCCTAGAACAATCCAAATGTCTTGTAGTGTGGTTCATAATTATAAACCTGTCAGCATTGGGACCAACTTTCTTTCTCTTTACGGATACATATATATGATCTCATAATCGAAATATTTGACTTGACCCCAGTTGCCAATATTCAACACAAACAAAGAAACCAAAAAATATCTCAAAAAATGTATATAAATATGTGGGGAAGTGGAGAATTATTTTCACATCATTAAATTCCACCCTTCGGTTTTATGAGAAGTACTTTGGCGTGGTTTGGAAAGAAATATAGCAGATAATATTGAGAAAAGGAAAAATGAATGCTAAGGTACATAGTTCTGATGATACCAAGAAGGATGAAGAAGTTGTGCTTCCTGGATTTAGATTCCACCCCACAGATGAAGAGCTTGTTGGGTTTTATTTGAAGAGAAAGGTGGACAAGAAGCCTCTAAAAATTGAACTCATCAAACAGGTTGATATCTACAAATATGATCCATGGGATCTTCCAAGTAAGATCTGCTTCCACTATAAATTCCACTTGTAATTAAGTACGCACATATGGTGGAATATATATATATATATATATATATATATATATATATATATATAAGTATGTTGTTATCCTTCTGCAGTTAAACTTCTGTCAAAGTTTGTTGCTAAGATTGATTCAAATAATTAAAGGAGTTGGGTGTTATTTGATGAAGATGAATTGATGTAATTGAATGAAACGATGAGATTCATAAGCTAAATGAAAGAGCATGTAATATTGTTTTTTGATTCAACTTTTTTAAGAAATTTTTTTTTGTCTTTATCATAAAAGAACATTTAAAAATCAATGTTTTCATGAGATAAAAAGCTTTCCTAAACATATGCCTAACCTTCTATTCAATCCTAATTATCATTCAATAATAAAACAGAAAGACTATGCTCAAAACTGAAGAGCTTGATTGAGCAAAGTGTGTGAATTATTATAAATTCTGGATATCTGTTCTTCATCAATTGTTATTTTTGTTTTTTTGGAAAGTCTCCATGTTTTGTCATAGAAAAGGAAGATAAAGACTTGTTATACTATCTAGAAGCCAGTATATTACATATAACCCTACTTTGAATTTTCATGGTACATAAATATATATAATCAATCCATGAATTCTGAATTTGTTATTTATTTTTGTGTGGTAATTAATGCATGAAGAGGTGAATTCATTTGGGGACAAAGAGTGGTATTTTTTCTGCATAAGGGGGAGGAAGTACAGGAACAGCGTGAGGCCAAACAGGGTAACTAGGTCAGGGTTCTGGAAGGCCACAGGGATTGACAAGTCCATATATTGCATGAAAGAGCCCCATGAATGCATTGGCCTCAAGAAGTCATTGGTCTACTACCGTGGAAGTGCTGGCAAAGGCACCAAAACTGACTGGATGATGCATGAGTTTCGCCTTCCACCCAATGCAAAATCCAGCCCCAATGACGTTCAAGAAGCTGTAAGTCAATTAATCATATGATCGTTTCATAGTTCTTGTTTATAATAAGATCATATATACAATTAATGTGTTTAAATTCTATTTCTTTAACAAGCATATTAATTAAGTGAGATGCCAGAAAAAATTAAGGCAAGAAAAAGATATATACATTGGCCGTATAATTTTTTTTATACTATCAATCAATCAGAAATTATTGTATATGTTAAATAAGTTAAATTTTGTAATAATTATGTTAAAAAACATATTTTAACATAATTTTCGATTGGTTTAATAGGTTAATTTCTTTTCACAGTGCATAGAAATGAATCTAAAAAATTAATCTTAAGCACTTAATAAAAACATATATAATTGAAGTTAGCTTTAATTAAAATAACTTTTGGTCATATACATACATCATTGTATTGTATGGCTAAAACGAACTTCTTCCTATTTCCTAGTAGTATTTTACTTTTTTTCCTTTTTTTTATATTAAAAATTTGGAAAGGCACACACAGTCTAGAACCATATATATGTAGGACTAATACAGGGAAAGCATATTTAAATGATAACAAATGCTGAGATTCTTGGTCGGAGATCTGTTCATATTCAAGTCACTAAAAGCTTACTAGTGTATGTTCAAATTATTATAAATAGGTAGCACGATCATACCCGTTTTATGCGGGAAAATTATAAACAAACGCACACAATTTCCACTTTTTAATTAATTTACTTACAAAAGCAAATAACCACTTAGTGTATCATTAATTATTATTTACAAGAAGATTTGACTTTGGTCTTCTTAAGAATTATTGGATATTTGGATACATGTCGTATATATACGTGTAAACAATTGACGTCCAAATGTGTGGTCAAATAGAGAAAGTTTGTATTTTCTTTCTATTTTTCTTCTTCTGAAATTTACGATAACGTGTGAATGAATTTAAAATTTCTAAACTATCATTCATATAGATTAAACTAGTCTATTTATTCAACTATAATAATCAAAGACGTGATATTTTCTAAATTATCATTATAGTTCATATTAACTTCCCCATAAAAGCAATTATAATTAATTGAAATTTTCACATCATAATCAATAATAATTAAATAGTAGCATGAAATAGTTAAACTATGTTCCACAAGTCATTTTAATTAATTTTTAATTTTTTATT
>PYAF01005246.1:3131865-3148295 GCA_007407185.1 Glycine tomentella | reverse complement strand
TTTGGTCCACTACCCCATCATCTTCAGGCCCCATCAACCACCCCTTACCCAAATTTTTGGGACCAGAATAATGTTGAGGATTATACATTTGCCAATGAGAATTGGGATGACCTAAGATCTGTGGTTCAGTTTGCAATTGATCCATCCACGGTGTTTGATTGTACAGAAACATATATTCCACCCTACTTTTCTTAGGGTTGGAGTGATTAACTTTGGTAGATATATGTTATATATATGATGTATGAACATATATAGAGGTTATAGTTGTCATTATTCTTACAGTTTTTTTATTTCTTGTATGAACACATATATGTTGAAATTTGCTGGTTTTACTATGTTTTGTTGTAAAACCTAATATTGACTTGTATCTTGTCATTTACTCATTTATATCCCTTTTCCATTGATTGAGTCAATAAATACGTTATACCTTGATTTATCAATTTAGTTTACTTGACTATTATCTTTGAAGAATAGGCATGATGATATAATTCATCACATTTTTTTTTTTTGGTTTTCGATCTTGAATTATTTTCTCATATGATAGACCTTAAAATTTTAAACATATATGGTTGAACACAATCATACAAAAAAGAATTTATATAACATATTAAAAGATAAGTATCACATAAAAAATTTGAGAAAATGACGCTATAAATTAATTTCAATTTATCATTTACACACACACGCTATAAATTAATTTCAATTTATCATTTTGAAGTTTGAAATCATAAATATCATATTGATTATAATTTTCTTAATCAACATAATTATCTTTATATATGAATTAACAATTATAAAAAAAACATTATCATATTTATAAATGACGTTATCATTATTATTCAATACATTACTGTAATTACAAAAAAAAATTCCAAAAGTAAATAAATTACTTATCATATTTTATAAAATCAAAATTTAAATAAACATAATTATGTTTATATATGAATTAACAATTATAAAAAAACATTATCATATTTATAAATGACGTTACCATTATTATTCAATACATTACTGTAATTACATAAAAAAATATTTCGAAAAATAAATAAATTACTTATCATATTTTATAAAATCAAAACTTAAATAAGATTTAATGATTTGATTAGAATATATACTCTTTGTAATCACCTTAATTACTATATATAATTATGTAATTTTATGAACTAAAAAGTAAAATAAAAATTTCAACGACGTTTTATGTAACATTCCCGTATGCATTCGGTGTATTAACAATTACTTAATCAGATCAATACTAAAAACCAACGGAAGCTTTTTAATAAAAACATGACGTCATCGTCATTTCCTTTTTAAAATCATATTTCCTTATTCATTATGTATGACAAGTATCCAATTTCTATTACGAATGCCAAGACACCACAATAAGCCTATTCGATCCAAATAACAAAAAGAAAGACAGATAAACAATAATATCCAACAGATATATCAGGAGAAACATAAACCACATATATTAATATGGTATAAACATATGTACATCATCAAAACCATCACTGTGACTATACAAAAGGATAAGCACCTAGTGTCATGATCTCACAGATCACATCCTCACAAGAGGGTACAAAATATATTGCGTCTATATATATCAATTCATACAGGATCCAAAACATAAATTTATATATACACACGCATCTTCCTTTGCAGGGATACAAAACAACAGCAAATACAAAAAGTAGTGAGCCACAAAGCTCTCAAATCACTGCCAAGCAGCTACTCCAAGTCCAGAAAAAGTAGTCACCCATTCCAGAATTACTCCAAGTCAAGCACGCTTAACTGTGGAGTTCTTAAGTTATGGGCTACCGAAAAGTAGATGCACCTTGTTGGTATAGGTAGTCGCTATTAAATCCTTTAAGTTATTCTCAACTGTACAGTCCCATACCTGCACAGCCTCTGGATCCCTCTCGTTCGGGTGTGTATTCGATTCATTCATGTACCCCTCCCGCTGGAAGCCTGACAGGAGCTGCTCCTTGTCCGTGCCTCATTGCACCGGCGATCACTCCCCGCCCTCGTCAGCGCCCGAGATGTTGCATATGGCACCTTCGAGAATAGGCTTCAACCGCGACGAGACCACCTACCTTTGGTGTTAAGGGATCATAGACCCTTTACGTGAGCAAACCGACTAGGAGTTGCGCTATACTCCTAGGGAGGTCTATATTTATCTAATTGGCCAGAAGATCTATCCGAAAAGCAATCAAACACAAAGCACAGGAACATGCATACATATTATCATGAGGAAAACTGTAACATCCAATTCAATGCATATGAATCATTTATGCAACCATCACTCCCTCAGAGTATGGTGGAACTCAAGCAGTGGAAAACACTCCCAAGAATAAAGAACTTACCTGACAAAGCAGTGTTCTACTATTCAATCCCTGAACTGTGGTCTCTGCCACTGACACCCTCGGTGTCACGTCCTATACAAAGGCACACACAAGTAATCAACAACGGTCCTCAACCGTTAGAAAGACAAGAAACGCGATAATTTCCATTTAAACCTCTTATTACACTATTTCCAGTTATAAGGACTAGTCACACAACTGGTGACTTACAGATTCCCAACAGGATCTATCTCAACCTAACCAAGGCACTAGAGTCTCCCCTAAGACTCCGCATAAGTCATTTCAAAGAGTTCAATACTCTATTCAGGTCAAAACTCAAAGATTAACAATATGGCTAAAATGGTTACTTCAACACAATTTCACCATTTATATAGCCTCCCGAGCGCATATTGTACAAGCATCAAGGCTCATGCATGTCATAAAATCACCAATTTAACCAACATTCATCCTACACACACATTCTTCAGCCTTCAACACAATTTCACCATTTATATAGCCTCCCGAGCGCATATTGTACAAGCATCAAGGCTCATGCATGTCATAAAATCACCAATTTAACCAACATTCATCCTACACACACATTCTTCAGAACCAAATTCCAAAATTCCTAAAAATCATATTTCAAAGCTAATTCTTCATCATAACAACCTCCTAATCATACTTTTCCAAAGGATCCAAGCCTAATTTCAGCTCTAACTCAAATGGGTCACTATTTACCTCAAGAACAAATTTTTAAATAATCGATAGAATTTGAGTTTTTTTACCTCCAAATCGACAAGGAAGGCTAGAGGACAACTTCTCCAACCTTGGGTGTCCTTAAAACGTCTCATTTCCTCTCAAAATCGAAGTTTTGTGAAGTTCCCTAGAAAACGCGATCTCTTCGTTTGATGGTTTTTAGAAAAACTGATGATGGAATCTAGCTCATAGGATGATTACCTTCAAGTTTCATGTTGGAAGTGAAGTGTTTTGGTCAATGGTTGAGTGGGTATGGAGCTTCCCAAGCTCAACAATGGTGGAAATGGCACAAGTAAGAAGAAGGTGAAGTTTTTGGGGCAGAATTCGCGAAAATGACCTTTTATAGAGGTCCTTTCTATGTTCTCGCGCTAACCGCGCAAATTTCACGTTATTGGCGCCAAATTCCAGTGGGAAATGACTTTCTAGTGCATTTCTGGCGCTAACCGTGCCAGATTCCAAAGAAAATTGGCCTTCTGGTGAACTTTAGTGCTAATGGCGCCACTTCTGGCGCTAACTGTGCTACATCTGACGCGATTCACGCTAGGAACTAGCTGTCGCCAATTCCGTCGCTAACGCTTTTTGCGATAAAATATTGTAATTTAAACTTTTTTTTAAATTAGGTCATTATATTTTAAGCAAAAAAACAATAAATATAATAATAATGTCATGTGGCATATGTCTATGTAATAAAACCTTCTAAAATAACGGATAATAAAAATAGATTGCAAGCCACTTCAGTGCAATTCCATATATAATATTATTATTTGAGTATTTTATTGATTTTTCTTTTTTCTTCTTCTTTTATCAATCACAATACATTAATTTATATGTTTTCTTAATTTATTAAATTAAAATAAATTGTAAGTTAAAGGTATGAGAAAAACAGTATTATGTGTTTCATGCATGATGTGCAAAATATATTCCTTTAATAGAAAATATGTAGTAATTTTTAACTCGATCATTAGAATTAGTATACTGGTAGAGTTTATAGGTAGTTTGCACAAGATTAAGTTCTAATCTTGTTGTCTTCATTGTAAAAGAAAAAATCATACATAAAAGATGACACACATTTTATTTCACCACTAAATATAAAACATACGACTTACAAGGATCACAAATACAAAATCTAGCAATTGTCAAATGCACACTTCCTAATTATTGTTCTTTGGTTTTATTACATTGCTAACATGGAATTAGTGCGCATCACATAGTTGAGGTTGACTAGATTTTTTTGTCAATGTCGTCTAATGATGTTTTTCTGACGGATATCAATTAAGTTTTTTCAGTCGACATTAGTCAAGGTTATTTTTTGCCGATATTGGCCAAATTTTTTTTTTCAACATCGTCCAAGATTTTGTTTTTGTTGGCATTAGCTAAGGTTTGTTTGGTTGATGTTAGCTTATGCTATTTTTTTGCCAACATCGATAATGACTATTTTTTTGATCAATGTCAACTAGAATTTTTTTGTCGACAATGGTCAAGACTATTTTTTGTTGGTATTGACTAGGTTTTTTTGATCGATGTCACTTGTGGTTAATTTTTGTTGATGTCGGTTGATGACGATTTATGATAGATATCAGTCATGATTATTTTTTTTGTCGACATCAGTTAGGGTTTTTAACGGATTGACATCGACCAAGACTATTTTTTGACTGACGTCGATTAGAGTTTTTTTCGTTCAATTGACAATTGAAACAATTTTTTGGCCAACGTCGGCTAGGTTTTTTTGGACGATGTCAATCAATAGTATTTTCAATTGACGCCAACCAAAAAATAGCCCCAACTAATGTTGATCGAAAAATCCTAGTTGATGTCATCCGTAAAAAGGCCTAAGATGACATCGACGAGAGAAACCTTGCTAATGTCAGCAAAAATTAGACATAATTGATGTCGACCAAAAGCCTTAGGTGATGTTAACAAATAAATAGTCATGATTGATGTTGACAAAAAATCCTAATCGACGCTGGCTAAAAAATGATCTCGAAAGACATCAACTAAAATAAAACCCTAACTAACGTTGACCAAAAATAGCATCAATTGATGTCAGTTGAAAAAATATCAGCTAATGTTGGCCAAAGAAACTCTAGAAGCCATCAGCCAAAAAATAACTCCAATCAAAGTTGACAAAAAAAATCCTAACCAACATCATTCAAAAATAGCATAAGCTAATGTTGACTGAAAAACATCATAAGCCAAATTCAGCCAAAAAACCTTTGAAAAACATTGGGCAAAAAGTAGGCCCGACCAAAGTTGGTAGAAAATAATCCTACTCGACGTCGTCTCAAAAATAGCATCTATCAATGTTAGCTGAAAAACATCATCAACTGACGTTTGTAAAAAAATAGTTCAATCAACATCAGCTGAAAAATAATCTTGTCGATTAACATTGGCCAAAAAATCAGGATCAATGTATGCGAAAAAATAGTCTTAGACAACTACAACCGAAAAATATCCTATCCGACTTTGGTTGAATATTACCAACAAATTATTTTGTTATTAAGTTGGATCAATTTTAATCCATTAAGTATTGATTAGAGGATTCATTAGATTTTAAAAATTAATGGATGAATCATTAACTATCCATAAAATTAAATAAATGGATTTAGATTTATCCATTTTTTTTGTAATAGATAAGTTTATTGAATTTATTATTGATGAAATGGATGAATAGTGAATAAATAGATTTATTTATCAGCCCTAATGACATCATGCTTCATGCCATGTTTGTTCCATCGTGCATTCAACTAGTGTTTGGAATAATCTCACAGGAAGCATCTCGATCAAATAAGGAAACTGCTAAATGCGATTAAAAGAAATGCATATATGATTTACCCACTTTAATAAGGTAACTAATTATTAGTAAATATTTGTGATATTCCTATTCTATCGTTAGTTCTAAGTGAAAAATTTCTTAAACTTGATGTTCAGTAAAGAATCGCTAATGGAGATCGGGGCAAGTAATCTTCAAAGAGTATTGAGGGGGAAAAATAAAAAGTAGTGCAAACCACACTTCTTCTAACTCCTATAAAAGCAGTTTTCTTCAGCAGACAAGGGTTAAAAAACGTTGTGTGCTTGCCTTACATTTTGATTTGTTGGGTATGAATTACCTTTCTTTGGCTATTCGAATACCAAGAAAATAGCGTGACAAACGTGCATATATACAGACAGTCTTAACCATGCAGGTAACAGTTAATATTTGAAGCCTTTTCTATTTCGTACGTATTCTCATAACCTATTTCTTCATTCCGGATTATACCTCTACACACCGCAAGAAGGACGGATCCAAAACAATTAACAATGAAAAAAATAATGTATGATATTTTTATAGAAAAAGTATTGTAATCTTTTACAAAATACATAATATTATGACAAAAAATTAAAATACTTATATTTCTACCAATTATAAGGGTTCTTTATGTATTTTTCATATTTTTAAAATGTTTGATTTTTCATTGTTAATAATATAAAATAAAATAAAATAATAAAACTAGTAGTATTAATTTATTTTCTCTTTTATCTCTTATAATTTTTTACATTAATTTATTTAAAAATTACCTTATCGGGACAAAAATTAAATTATTAAATATATTAAGTATAAAAATTTATCTAGTGGGACAATTTTCCCCACAACCTTAGAAGCAGCATAAATTTTGTTCGTTGATCATATTGTTCACATAACCCTTTCAGTTTAGCAATTTTTTATTGTTTACAAATTGTTAAATCCTCAGTTCAGTTATTTAAGTTACAGTAATAATATTTAAATTATGAATATTTATGTGGATTCAATATTCCGTAATATGTTCCTTATTATTAATATTATTTTGGCTCATCCTCTTACTTACAAAGCTTAATATATCCCTAGAAATAGAAATGTTATAATAATAAAATGTTTAAATTTCCAAACAAGAATTTAATTTGCCAAATGAACCCCGTACCACCTATGCCCAATTTTTTAGGCCAAAAATATGATATGATATCTACAAAATCGTGTTATTGTCAACAAATTTAAACCAATAAGAGAGAAAAAATTCTTTACATTTCTCTTTTGAGTCTGTTGGGATAAATTTATGCATAAAACTTATAAAAAAAACTAAGTAAGAAATGAACTTTTTTAACTTGTAAAAATTGTTATTTTATTTTATTTTTCTTATTTTTTTCTGTTATAACTATATATAAATATTTAATCACCGTGAAATAGAGAAAATATATATTCAACCTTTACTAATATCTCTTTTTTGAATTATTCCTTTAAGTAAAAAGAATACAAATGAAACTTTTAATTTAGTTTAATTTTATAGGATATAAATATATAATTTTAGTTTCTCTAATATTTAGTTTTTTTAATATAATAATGAGTTTAGTTCCTATGTATATTTGTCAAATAATTTTTTTATAAGTTTAATTTTCGTATATTATCGGCGTAAAGACTTCTAAATTATCAACTTCTTAAAAGTAATTTAAAATCTGATTTCTAAATAATTATTATAAAAGGAAAACATTATCATATATGTTGATCAATAATTGAATAGTAATTTAAAAAAATCTTTCCCATTGACAATGCTTTCTTACCTTCAAAATATAGTTAATAATTCATAATATAAGTTATCACTATTCAAATTTAGGATTTGGATTTGAATTCGATCAACTGAAATTATTCTATTTGAATATTTTAAAAATAATATCTAAGATTTAATAAAATTTAAAGTATCTAACAATTAAGTTTGGATTTAGCTAGTTGAATCCTACAAAATTAACTTTAAAGTGAAGATTACTCCATACTGATGACAAACGTATTTTAATTTGATTATATCTTTAATCAAAATAAGATCTAAGACACATCCTTATTGGACATCTCAAACAAGTATTGGATATCTTAAACATAAAGTTTTTAAAATTAGACATCGGTGGTTTAATAATAACCCAATAGTAGGTATTTCGATAAATCCAATAACAATTAACAAGATATACTCTAATTTTAATTTTTATATCACAATTTCTCTCTTGTATTGTAAGATTTCCCTTTCTTTTCAAAAATAGCTTATAGGAAAATGATCCTGTACCAAATTTTTCTTATACATATGGTAATGTTTATCTTTATGAGTTCATTAAGAATTAATTGTACATCAAGCCAAGGAGGAAGGGAGTATGAATGATGCAGAGATCAATGTTATGAGAAGAACAATTGAATTTCCTTTCAAAAATTAATTTTTTTTATTAAGTTTAAATTTAATTAACCTAATTAAGCATTTATCGTATTTTAAGGCTGCATAGTATTTTTATTTTTAAGTAAATGTACTGCTTATGAGAAGAACAATTGAATTTCCTTTCAAAATTTCATGACTAATTGCTCTTAATCTTATGTAGCCTTGGACTAAAAACAAAGTTTTGTAAATTGTTGAGTTGATAAATTTGACTTATCTTCTAATATATTTTTTCTTCTCAATCTTACTATGTTAGGTATGAATCAGAGAAGCATAACAAATACAAAGTCTACATGTTAAATGGAAGAGAATATCTAAGAGAATGCTTCAAAGTCATATTAAAAAATTACCACACTGTAATTTATCATGTTCATGATTCTAAACTTCACTGCATTGAAAAGTTTTAGAATACTGACCCATGGTTGTTTGTTGCTATTCCTATTATATGTAGAAAATCGATGGTTTTCTTGTTGTGTTAAGCATCACTGGGGAAACTTGTCTCTTAAATCTGAAAAGCTTCCATTTTTTGTTACTAGCATGGATGAAGAATGTTGTCTACTATATTGTGCATCAATATATCTTGCGGGAAATTCCTCTTCGAACAAGTTTAGAGGTCAATTGCTGAAACTCAGGCTTGGGAAAGATGATTCACAAATTGTAAATAGCCGTTTGTGTTTACTAATAAATGCCGAATTCATGCTATTTTTGTAAGTGGTCACTAAGTTAAAAACACTTATTTTAAATGTGTTTAGTGTGACAGTGGTGAATCTAAGACCCAGGAGAGATAGTTTTTTTAAAAAATAAAATGAATAATTATTATAATGAAAAGTAAAAAAATTAAAGACAAAGAATTCAAATATATAAAGGGAGAATAAAATATACATATTAAAGATATTTAATGTATTTTTTTTAAATAAGGGATGTAAATACACTCCCTCGTTCATATATATATGGATCCGGCACAATATGATGGTTGAAAGCCATAGAAAGTGTTTGTGTCATTTGAAATTTAATGAAGATATAACAGAAGACAAAATTCTATATTATATTTTTAAAAGTTGGAATAAAATGTGTCCAAAAATTCGTTGTAAGCATGAATTGTCAAATTCGAATGAGCGATCAAGAATAATTGATTAGTGAACTGCTGAATACAATAGAATCACCCAAGAAAATTTTCCAAGTCACTCTTATAAGATATTATTTTCCATATGCAATTATATATGTAAGCATGTAAAATAATTACGTACATATGCAATTATTATTTTCCATATATTGTTGTATTGACGCCACTTCGACGACATAGAATGTTATATACTTAGTATATCAATGTTTACATGATTATGTTTTGCCATTTGCTAGATAAAATCACACAGCAGAGTTACTATACTATAATATTCAATCAACGAAACTTTACTAGATATTTTTCTATTAAATGACTTGAGACTATCTGACTTGTTTTTTCTGATGGATGGAATGCATCCCAAAATACGTACTTATTTGCATCTTTGCACGTAAATTTTGGATCGCACAGGAAACCCATCTCAAATCTCCCTGTTCCACAGCATCCCGTATCTGCTACCTCAAAACCTGCAAAATCAAAAATAATGAGCATAGTGATAAACTATTCAGATTTATACTCCCTTTGTCTCATAATAAGTATTATTCTAATTTTTTACTTAAAAAATTTACTAATAAATAAATGAAAAGGAACAATAATTCTATAAAATTGATCTTATCATCAATAATTCATTTATAATTTTTATTGTCTATCAATAATATTATTAAAAATAAAAATAAAAATAATAATTAATATTACACCGAAAAGATAAAACGATATTTATTTTAGAAGTTATTTATTTTTATCTTTCTACATGATATTTATCGTGAGTATTTTTTTATAGCATTATAACAACTCCAACTAATTGAATGCTTAATTTGAAATTTGCTTGAGCTCAAACCATGAGTATAAGGATTAAATGGAAATGAATTTAGGTTATCGATATTGTTCTTGTATCTTAGTTAAATTAAATAAGATTTTGGAATACTTTCTAATTAATTTGGTACAAAATATTATATATATATATATATATATATATTATATACCAAATACTCATTTAGGACTAATGAATACTTGACATATCCAAACCAAACATAGTCTTCACCATGTATCCTCATATGTCAAATAGTATATCTTGACCTTCAATATTAACGAGTATCATTTGATCATGATTATTATCACTAAATCCACTTAAGGATAATCATTCAATTAGAGGTACCTAAGCAGGATTAAGAGGAATATTACTTAACTGATAATCATGATGTAACATACCCATAGACCCTAGGCTTAGCAATGCTAGTATAAAAAGGGGTGAACCCTCTAGAGAAAAGGACTGATTCATTTTCTTGCAGATACTCTACCCTTCACTCTAGCAAATACTCATGCACCTGAGACCTCGACAAGAAACATCAAGTAACGATCCTCCGGCTCAATAAATCATTCGTCATAGTATGAGATCCTTCAACAGAAGGATGAATACCCATTCCATTTGTGACCGAAACATATATAATATATATAGTTTGATATAGCTTTTCAAGAAAAATAACTTTGCTTTTTCAATGTCTCCCAAAATAATCACGATGCACGGAGTAACTATTTCGTTAATGTTATGCTTCTCTCGAGTGCTAATGAAATAGTTAAATCTTACAACAAAACAACCTTTTTTTTCTTGATTTGTTTAATTTATTATTCTGTCCAAAAATTATGTGAATAGTGATTAAAATAATAAAAAAATAACCAAAAGTACAAAATCTAAATTTATTGCATTAAAACGACACCAAATAATAACTTTCCTTCAATATAGTTATTAGGGGGTGATGATAATGGATAGGTGGGTCAATTGGACCACCTCAATCCAGGTCAAGGAAAACTATCCATGTTGGAATGTGTTTACGGACTTGATTGGGTTGGATTTGTATTAACACAATTCATTTGGGTCAAGTATGAGTTTAACAATCTCATATGTGACTCAAGTTGACGACTATAAAAAATTTAAAAATAAAATAAACACTCAATATTACCCAGTAAAAATAGAAATAGTTAATGTGATTTAATTAGAAGCTTTAATTTTTTTTAAAAAAAAAATGTGCTTCGTAGAGTATTTTTAACTTTTGAGACATGGTATCAATTGTTTTTCAATTTTATAATGCTTGGAGAAATCCAATTTCCGTCGCAACCAGCATTGTTGACAAGACTAATAATAATAAATGCTTAAGATAACCAAACCATCGATTGCCTTTATTTTCTTTTTTACTTTTATAAATTTACAATGGTGGGATGAAAATTATATGATCTCCATTAACTTCTAATTATTAAATTCCCATCCACAAATCCTATTCGGGTAGGGTTTGACTCGATTTATATTTATATTTTCTTTTAATTTTTAAATAAAAATTATTTTAAAAATACATAGTTTATTTTTCATTTTTTTTACATTTTAAATATTAAAAAAATCTTCCCTAAAAATATTAAAAAATTTAAATATACATTTTTTATATCATTAAAATTATTTTATGTAAATTTTATTAATAATTGTTTATTGGACAAGATAACTATTTTTAAACAAGCAGGTTAAAGTTGTTTAAAAAATTTACCAAACAACGTTTTTCTTAAGAGGTTCTTTATGTTAAAAAAATTAAAAAATGACAAAAAAAATTATACTATTATAAACTCTTATTTTTAATTTTAACTTAAAAACAACCTTTAAGTATAAAAAAGGTAAAGAGAACTATATAATAGATGAAATTGCTTTTACTTTTAATTTTCAATTATTAAGAAATGGAAGGAGTAATAAATTGATTTGCGTTATTTGTGCTATTGCTATAGAAGTTAAAGAGAACTATATAATAAATGAAATTTCATGCAAGGGGAAAGGAATTTACTACTACTTGAGTGGGAAAGAAATCAGATACTACTAGTAAGTATGAGCAATTAATGGGCATATATAAACTTACCAAAACGAGAAGGGTGTTTAACGATTTGCAGTATGATATCATAAGCATTTGCATCAACCAATTGAAGTCCAGGGAGGTCCTTGTTGAGCTTTGTCACCAACCACCCCAACTTTCCATTGAACTCCAAGGCCAAATTATTGTAGTCCTCAACACAATTATGGTACTCCAAAATGTTTATTGCTCTCTCTAGAGGCAGACACCCCATAGGAGGCAACCCAGTCAAAGAAATTTTCCTTGCCCCAAGGCCATAAATTTCCTTGAAGAAGCTCTCAGCAAGCCCTATGAGGAAGTCCTCATACTGCTGAACAATAGGGAACTCACACCTTCTTTCAGGGAGTGTGTAGTAGTTCTCAAGGAAGTCATTGGTCCCTATGCTGACCAAATACAAAGCCTCTCTTATTATTTCATTGGCCTTCTCATCTCCTAGGTGTGCCCTCAGTTTCTTTTGGTACTCCTTGTAGTACTCAATTTCTTTCCATAGAGGTATCACATCCTGCAAAATTCAAATTGAGGATATGAATTGGATGAGGACTTGTGGTCCTTGAGGATATATAATAATTTTAGTTTGTTAAATAAAAAAGTATACTTGGACTAAAATTACGTACTTTTGACCTGTCAGTATGTGTTTATTTTATTTAGTTTGTTATCTTGATTATTTCAATTATCTCCATTAGTTGAAATTGATTCTTCCGTCAATTATTTGTACGACTATGTTAATTTTGATAAACATTCATCTAGTCTAATGTGACATATCTTTCACAGTTTGAGGCATGTCATAAGTTAGTCAAATTAACTAGTATAGAATGACTCGACAATTGATCTAATATAAACACTTTTAAGAAGTTAAAGTGAAATTTTTTTAACTTAAAAAAATAAATTAAAACCTGAAAAATATAAAACAAAATTAAAAATATATTTTAGTCCCAAATTAATATATTATCTCTGTACAAGTACCTTTATGTAGGCAGTCAGACAATATCTTGGACTTAATTCAACAGTTATCAGAAAAGGTAAGTTTTGTCTTGTTTATGAACATATTTTCTTTTTTTTCCAAATAATTATAAAAAAAATATATTTTTTTTACTTTACTTTTATTTTCAAATGCTTATACACACAGACAAAAATAAAATTAACAAAATCTTATTTTCAACATTTTTAATATATCTTTAAAAATATTATAAATTGACATTTTTTATAGTAGCTTGTAAAATTAGGAAATACAAAAATAAAAACCCATTTTTTTTCAATCCAAGTAGATCCTAAAGTCTTTTTTGTAAGAAAAAAAAACCTATGATACTGTTCTCCCCTAAAAAAAACCTTAAAATGGAATGGATTGAGATAGATCGAGTTAAGAGAGATAGGAAGAAAGAAATAAAAATATAGAAAGTAATAAAAGTGAAATGCATAGAAATTAAATAGAGTGAAAAGGAAACAAAAGAGTAATTAATGTATGTTTATAATTTTTTCATAAAAGAAAAATGCATCTGAAGAATGACTACTTGAAATTAAAATACTTACAGCAACCCTTGCAGTGGCATTGTCAAATCCAGTTCCAGCAGAAGCAAAGCACACCCCAGAGGCAAAATCAGATATGTTATAAGCTGGATCCAAGTATGCAGGAACTGATTGCTTGATGCCAAAGGCCTCAGAGATGAAGTCAGGGGCAATGCGTCCATTGGAGAACCTCCCAGTAGGGTTTCCATTGAAAAAGTCACGACCATAAGGCTCAAAGTTGCTCCTTGCAATGGTTGGAATGAAGTTGTTGTTACCTGAGTCCACAGAGGAGTCTCCAAACACTATTATTGCAGGAACTTTGGCACTTCTTGATGTGGAAAAATGCACCAAGATTTCAATGATGAAGAGCCATAGAGCATACCCTTTTCCTCCCATATTATTCTTTCTAGCTACCAATTGGGTACGTACTGTTGGGTGGTGAAGACAGCTAGAGGGCTTGTGATGGATACCAGTGCTATTTATGGGAAGAACAGTGTGCACTTTTGGTCAGCTCTTGTTACTTTGAAAGTCATCAATAACAAAAATGGAGATAAAAATTAATTAATTAGGTGGCAGGTTTTGCAATTAAGGATATTTGTAGTGCATTATAGTAGTAGTACCTTGCAACCTCCTAGCATTATTCAGCCGTTGAGTGAAAAGGAACATGCCCCCTTGCTTTATTAATTCTAGATATTTTATTGGAATAGAAAATAAATAAATAAAATGTTACAAAAAAGAGAGACAGATGTTAGTATACTCAAAAGATACTTTAAAAAAAGGTACTCAAAATTCTAATTAAGAAATCAAGATTGAAAAGTTCTTTTATGAAAAAAGTTTATTATTAATATATGAATAAAATTATTATATGTATTGATAATGTAATTCTTTTTACACATATCCAGATTTAAATCACTAAAGTTGTTAAAATTATCCAACTCAATGAGTTAGTTTGATGGGCTAAGTCGAACTAAACTTTTTAATTTACATCTAATAAAAGAATCAAACGAATTTGATCTAATTCGATGGACCAAATAGACAAGACTGGATTTGTAAATATAAATCCAAAAACCATTAATTTTATTTGGTCCAAGATTCTTGTATTTTAATTTTTTTTTCTTATGAAATACATATAATTTAAAATAAAAAGAAGAAGATCATTTTGACTTGGTTAGACTCCAAAACCAAATCAAGTCAACAAGTCAATAATTAATATGAAAATCATGCCTATCACAATTCAACCTACTTTTCATGCTTTGGTTAGATCATCCATTTAATTTGATAGTTCTACAAATCACTATGTACAATATATTTGTTGCTTTTATAATCTTTATCTTAAATTTTAATTATATTTAAGATAAATTCTAATTGGCTAACAATTAAAATAGTACACTCATAGTACATATCTATTAAACTATATATAACCTAGTCATTGGTCTGAATGATAATAGACTCAATCTTCTTAAATAAGATGTCAAATTTAAAATTTATCAATAAAAGAAATGTAATTAAAAACAAAGGTGATTCCACAATAAACATTAGTCAACAACTTTGCTGGTGCATACTTTTGGTGTGTGTGTATGTGGTGATTTTCAGTGCAATTAAGAAAATGTTATTGATTTAAAAATTATTTTCCTTAATGAGACAAAAAATAGAAATTTACTAATAAAGTTTAAGAGAATGATAATAGTAATAGAATCGAATCAAGAAGACAGTTACGTGGAACGAATAAGATTTTATGTTCATGAAAGCACCCTATTACCTACGACCTGTAATTGGGGGAGATATAAATAAACGATAATGCAGTTAAGAATTAAAGGAATGATTCTTTTTAATAGTATTATTTTTTAGATGCTTCAATCTCAAAATTAAATTTAAGTCCATATATATTAAACTCCTTTTAATAGAATCAGAAGTTGTTGTATTACAGATTTTTCTCATACTACTGGTTTTGAATTTTGTTTGATTTTCTATGAGGGAGAGAGCAACAGAGTCGATGCCCTGTACTATTGATTTTACATGTGTATTAAACACTGCCTAATAAAATAAACTAGGATGAGTTTTTGAATTTGATTATGAAGGAAGGTGACAGATCAACAAAAGTTTGTTCAGTAAATTAAATTCTTCTGGGACCCAAGAGGTAAAAGGCAGGTCAAGGTAAGGGTCATGCAATCATGGGTTGATGTAGATAGTATGGGCCAGCTCTGAATTGGGGTTGTTCTAGTTTACAGCAAATATCTTAAATTTCTCTATGTATTTATTAGGACCTGTTGGCATTAAATACTTAACCAACATATTACAAGAAGAAAAGTTAGATGATGCATTGTAAAAAAAAACTTGAAAGAGATCAACAAAAATCTACCAAAAAACAATAGTAAAAGTTTTTTTTTTTATTATCATAGATTATACAGAAATTCTTTGTTATTTAATTTCTATTTAAGTTGAAAATGTCGTTCTAAATATTTGTTTGAAAAAATGAAATAAATTCAATCCAATTCAATTTCTTTGTAACTTAATTAGAATTTATGTAGGTTAATGTTTGTAAAAGTTCCCTCGCTTAATTTCTTGAAAATTTGACATATATAACTTGATCTTAATTTATATAAAAAAAATAATTCATTTTTATTTTTTCTTT